>JARJDZ010010858.1:0-22362 GCA_030264555.1 Aleochara sp. GC000083
ATGAGCATCTGAAGGATAAGCCACTTGATGAACTGTCTCAAGGTAAGGGTGAACAGAAGAGGGAAGTTGAGGTGCCTGTTTCTACCAAGGCACCAGTATCAAAACGCAATTCAAATCCGGAAGATGTTAAACTCACTGCTATTGAAAATAACTTAAAAGAGATCATCTCCGATTTAAATACTATCAATGAGGACGATGAAAGTGATTCCCTCATTGAAAAACGGGATACGCAGGCTGAGGATGAAGACCTGGATAACGGGGCCAACAAAATTGGGATAACGAAAGAATTGCATGCATTGAACACCAAAAAAATTGTGAAGAATACAAGTGGTATGGATTCGGGGATAAAGCAAAAGAAGCGTCAGAATCTCTCCTCGAATGAAGACAACGAATACTTCAATACTCAAACTGGGGAGAAAATTGCAGACTATCGAACTGAAGGTGAAAACTTTATCAGAAAGAAACGGCAGCAAGCAAATAGCGCTTCAGCACGAAATGATGGCAATGATATTGTCAAAGGTCTTGAAGCTTCTGGGGATTTGACCGTTAGTGGAAATAAATCGCCGTTGGCATCTTCCAGTGCGCCAGTTGAAACCGAGACAAAGAGCAAGAACATAAAAGGTGAGAATTTCGAAAAACGCGATAAGCAAACCGCCGAAGATTTAGAGTACGAAAAGCGCTTGCAGCGCAACATTCACGATAAGATATCCGAAATTAAAGAGCAAGTTAAGCGCGAGATCAAAGCGTTAAAGTCATCAAGTAGCAGTATCGCGGATCCGAATGACCATCAAATGCCTCTGCTGCTCGAGGGCAGCCAAATGAAAAAGAAACGCGATGTGAGTGCTAGCAACAATGAAGTTCTGCAAAAAGTGCGCAATAAGCGAAACCTCATGGAGCGCGCTGAAAATCGGCAATTAGACCTGGTGCAAAACACCGAGGCGGAAGCCCTAACACCGCACATTCGCTTACGACGCGAAGCTGATGAAATTGATGAAGAGACAGCCGACCAAAACGCCGTGGAGAATCTAAATTCCAATCCACCAAACGATAATCGATTCGACGTGGGGAGTTCCAAGGATCTAGACATTAGTAAGCGCGAAGGTAGATTGATGAAACGTTCAATTCTTCTAATCTATGATTGTCATCAAGAAGTACGTTTGTTTTCAGGTGCTAAGCAGGTGACCAAGGAGCCATCGGAGTCTGGAACCAAATTGGAGGAGGAATCCGAACTGGGAAAGGATAGTGGTAAGTCCCCATTGGGGTTTCAAGGAGATTCGGTGGGTCACGATGCTGCTTCAAAACGTGCCAGCGAGCAGCCGGAAGTGGGACGTGTCCTTGCAATGCGAAATACCAAACCAATTGCCACTGCTGCCGCCCTGCTCGACAACGACAAGCTGGAAAAGTTGGTAAAGGAGAGCTCCACGTTGACTGAATCGATCAAGAGCGAACGCGGGGCACGATACAGCGAGATGGGACCGCATATTGAGGTGGAATTGCATAGTTCACCCAAGATGCAAGCCAACCAGAAGCACGACAAGCCGGAAACAGCGAATATCCTCAAACGGGATGAAGAGGAATCCGTTGCGCTTGCTGAGAATCACGCCGAAGATTCTGAGGTGGTCATCAATAACGATGATATTGTGTTGAAGAAACGGGAAACACGAAGCAAGCAATCCACTGAAAAGAAACAACAAGTGCATAATAATGCTGATAATGAGGAAAAGGCGAAACTTGTTGATTCGAATGCTGCTGCAGAAAGTTCTTATAAAGTTTATGAGACTGCAAGTTCCAAATTAGCGCAGGAATCGGTGAAACCTTCTGATGCTTCTGTGAGTTCCGAAGCGAAATCTATTGAGATTCGTACTGATAGTCCGGAAGGAGCTTCAAAGTTGGTTGATGATGGTGGGTCAAAGAGCTCGGCGAGTTCCGATGGTGATAAGGAAGATAAGCTTAAATCTGTAACATCGTCAGCAGATAAGAATGATGTCGCCAATTTGGATGCAGATGATGCTGATAGGTAAGTGCAATTAAAAACTTGAAGAGTCAACTGATTTCTCTTTGTTGTTTGCCTAGTGAGAGTAGTATGGTCAAGCGTTCTCCACATTTGAACCCACAAGATGATAAGCAGAGTGTTGAGGCTGATGCATCGAATAAAGTCATCAGACAAGAACGAAAATCCGAACCGAATTTAAGCTTGGAGGATATGCAGGAACTTGATAGCGAGAACAAAATGAAGCGCAAACGTCGCTATGCCAATGATGATTACTACTATAGTTCTAGGGAAAAGCGGGCTCAGTATCCCATTCCGAATTACATCCGGTTCCGGAACTATCGAGGCGATGAGGATGAAGCTGACGATGAAAGTGATGAATTTGATGATGATAACTTTGATGATCGTACTGCCAATATGGTGCGAAAACGTGCCACCCAGGATAACGACAATTATGATGACTTGGATGAAGATTACGAACCGATGGCGACTAATCAAGAAGGTGCTGCGAATCGAGTCAATAAACGCCATGCAAATGCACGCGAATTTGTTGCCAAAATGAACGATGATGTCTATGATAATTCCAATTACTTGTACGATTCAAGCGGATCTCCATTGAATCGCAACAAAAGGCATATTTCGGATAGCACCGATTCTATTTCGGCACTTCATAGCGGAGGTCCCATGATACATCATTTGGCAGCCGTTAGAGAACGCAATTCCAATATCAATATTGATAACGCCTATCGAAAGAAGCGCCTAGAGAAAATTGGCAAGTTGCCAGCAAATATGAAGAATGGAATGGACGGACTCTCGGAAACTGATATCTTTGGCGGATTGCCGCAAAGTTACGAAGGCGAATTGACTAGATTTAAACGCGTGAAGCGAGATGATCCATCAGCAATCGATACAATGAATAGTGAAAGCCCCTAATTTGTTTATATTATTATTATACAGTGCTATATGATTTTATCTATTTATTAAATATATACATATTTTTATTTATATACATTATAAGCTGTGAAGTTTGTATTTAACAGCACTTAAATACAAGATTAATTAATCCATTGGCTTAAACTTTCAAAAAGCTTTTTGTTGTTAATTGCTTTGTAATTTATTCTTGAATCGCAGATAAAATCTATCCCTCTTGGAAGAATATATCGTAATATTACTCAGGTATATCCTAGACAGTTAAGTTTCATTCTATATTCTTCTATTTTATTTATATTGTGAGAATTTGTTGCTATTTTAATTTTGATGAAACAATTTGAACAAAACTGCATCGATCCGACATCTATCGAGTAATAGCTGCTTCTGCTTCTTCGTCAGGGCTCATTTGTATACAGTCTGTTTGAAGAAAAAGTGGAAGCATTTAAAAATCTTTGGAAACACGCATCTATTAAATTGTATCATTGCTTATTAATAATGTTTGACATCATTTGAAAGTAAAATCAATACTATTTGCCTTGTTGAATCTCTTAATTAAAATATAAATTTGTTACAGCTGGGCGTTGCCCATTGCTTTAGTACGGCTCTGATATGGTGACTGAAGGTGGCGCAGATGAGTTTACAGTTTACTTCTATACCATCCAATAAGATCTTACATGACAACTGTCAACTTTGGTTGTGTTCTCAACTGCTGTTGTCAAAAAAAGGCTCTCGATAGTAATATGGCTGAGTGAAGCTTCGTTAGATTATAAAAATTGCTGTAAAATAGTGGCATAAGTGGATAATTTGGCGTTGTATTTGATACGATTGAGGGTATTCTGTCCATGTGTATATAACGGCATAAATAGGTAGGTACAAACAGTTTAACTACCCTGTAACAACATAAATTCCAATTAGTGAACACTCCTATTGCACTTCCAATTGAGTCGGCATGCAAAAACAAATTAAATTTCGTTGCAAATACTGTTTCTGAACGGCTGCCCTTGTAATTTTATTGCAAACTTTTGTTACATGCGCAGTTTTTAGTGTATTTCATTTATTGTACCTGTAGTAACTAAATAACAATGTGTTATCATGGAACTAGTGGATAGGAAGTGACTTCATGTCTATGCATAGGGTGTTTCTGTACTTGCTATTTTATTAAGTAAATGTTACTTGTTATATGTTTATTACATACTAATATATTTGCATTGTTGTAGAGTGAGCCACAATGGCATATTCCTGCCCTAGGGATCTGGATGGCTTTATGCCTCATCTGCCCAAAAATGATACTAAGTTTCGACAGCAACTTGGTGCTGATTTATTAGCATTTTTAGCTGAGCCTTCAAATCAGATTGTGTGTCAAGATATTGGGCAACTTGTGGATGGACTTATACCATGGATGCAAAGCAGCAATTATAAGGTAAAATTACTATCATTGAATACTACAGATTAACATGGATTATTATTTTTATTATGGGTGTAACAAACATTTAAGTTCAATTGAGGCAGCTTTAAATGAATGTTCGTATCTAATGGGCTGAATTTACATATTCTTCTCTGACATTTTTTCACTGAACTGTAGCTTGTGTTGATCTCAATTCATGAGAAAAAGCCACCAACAATATGAAGATTTATTATGGGAAATCTGACACATACACAATGGTGAAAGATTTTTTTACTTGAAGATTCCAGTGTGGATTGAACTTATATCAATTCATCCCAAGATTTCATGCATTACTATTAGTTAGAACGTAATTGACATTTACATATGAAGTACAGATATAGTAAGAGCTTAAAATAACTTCGCGAGGATGGGTGGCTTCATATCGCGACTTCAGATTAAATTGTCCAATCAAAATCTGCTTGTTATTGTTGGATTTTGTACTAGATGACTTTTCTGGAGATTTAGGTTGGTGCCGGATGGAATAAATTCGTCGAGCATTTGTCTGGTTCATCTGGAATGTTTTACATCAACTTTCCTGGGTTATCAAAATGCATACATTCATAGCTAGAAGCAATTAAAGAATACCAGAAGTACAATGAATTAGAAACGACAAGAATATCTTCTGTTTGCAACTCTTGGCTGAACAGATTTTCATTGAGCCTTGGACTTCCTGCATGAAATTTCTTCGGCCGCACTCTTAAATAGACACGTATTTATAGATGCACTTATATGCAAATGAGCAAATAATATTGTTAGCATTCGCTATAGTGAAGTACGAGGTAACTTTCATATGTACATTCGTTCCAATCAAAGTTATCTATAAATTGTCACAGGAAACAGTGGTTAACTGTAATATGTTAGAATTGTTTTTGTTTTATACGTATTTGTTACAATACTTTTGCATGGAGTGACAAATTAAGCATTTTCATCTCTCAGTGAAATTCTTGAATCATGTGTAAGGTGTTTACTGCCTTTTAAATTATTATTTTACAATTTCATATCGTTTAATTAACTTTCGGAATTTCATTTCTATGTTATCTATTTCTGTCGGCACTCTAAAATATATTCTAGTAGTAATTCTTCTAGGAATAATACTTAATCTCTCACTTATCGCTTTGCAAGATTACCGACATTGAAAAAACAAATATTTTGCATATTTCACAACACAAGATTCAAGTCATATTACTAACACCTCAACTACCCGGCAGCTTTCTTACTCTTCTTTACCATAGAGCATTAACATTTTAACGCATTACATTAACTTAATTGCATACAAAGATGTGGGAAACTTTTAATTGATTTTGATTTAATTGTAAGCATTCCAAATTATAAACGTTCTTATGTTCCCAAGGTACTTTTAAGATGTGTATTTCAGAAGTATTAACTGATTTAATCGTTAATTTAAAATTCTTATACATTTGATACGAGGATGTACAAAAGTATTGTTTAAAATTAATCCAATTATATATAATTTGACAAAAATAGGACTTTTCCAATAGGAAATTGATGTCATTTTTCAAAAATATGATGATACCATAATTTCATTGAGAGAAATATGTATTACAAGGTTAATCATTCATTCCTGTACTCATATGCATACATTAGCATTCAGTTTAAATAACAACCCACATCCAATTCAATAAAAATATCGGACACAAAAATATCAACATTTTCGTGTTTTATTTTCTTTTTTCGCAAGTTCTAAGCAGTTTGCCTCGGAAGCAGCTGATGTTATTGCAATTTCGAGCATACGTAATCCATTGACTGCGGCCTAATGATAAATATGAAGCGCTCATTCATTCATTCATAATAATAATAATAGAAGATCATGTCTTTTACTCGCAGTTTATTTATTATTGTTGGGTGTGCTATAATTGAGATAGGTTTGAGCCCACGCTTTAATCAAATGAAACGTCTTGCTATTATTTATAAGTATACTTCTAGATAGTTTTTATTCTTATTGTTTGTTCAAAATGTACTTTAATGATATTATATCATTAGTTTCAAATGATTGAAGCCGGAAATTTATTAATAATGCATATACTAAGTACTAAAACTTTGGTAAAATTCGCCGATTTTTTAATAATCATTGTATATATACCGATGATTAATTCATGCGTCTCGTTATGGTAGGACAACTTTTTCTACGATTCATATATACATGCCCATGCATTACACTCCAATTCAGTGTGTTATATTTATTTACATGCGATATTTACTTTCAATGTCTGAGTTTTCGACTTGTGCGCGCATTGAATAGCGCGCTTCAAAGCCATAATTGTCGATTTTTATAGAAATACATTGTCAACAATTCCATTCATCGTGTATGCGTGCTACATTTATTTGTTTTTTTTTTTATTATTGCAGGTGTCTAGCAATGGCATCGAAATTATGACATATTTAGCCGATCGGCTTGGACACGATTTTCGGCCGTATCTACAGACAGTTCTACCGTGCGTTATAGACCGATTAGGAGACGCGAAGGACACGGTCCGCGAAAAGGCGCAACTGCTCATACTCAAGCTTCTAGAACGCGAAGTGCTCTCGCCGCAATCGCTGCTGGAGAAGCTGACGCCCGGATTCACGCACAAGAACGCCAAGATACGGGAGGAGGTGCTGCGCTGCCTGGTGAACACGCTGAACGAGTACGTATGCGAATCAGCCGCGCGCTGGCAAAGTTTGCACGCTAAAATCGCCGTCGTGCGTTTAATTTTAGACATGGTGCACAGTCAGTGACATTAAGCAAATTCATTCCGCATATTGTCAAATTATTGGCGGATCCGGCGTCGTCCGTAAGGGACACTGCGTTTGCGACCTTAGTCGACTTGTACAAGCATGTGGGCGACAAGTTGCGCATCGACCTGCAGAAGCGAAATCTAGTCCCTGCGCCGAAATTGGCGACCCTATTGGCGCGCTTCGACGAAGTCAGAGAAGCTGGCGAATTGTTGAAAACGGCGACCACGAGTGCGGACAGTAAGTGGACTAAATCATGCATGCAGGACAGTAAGAAATCTCCGAATGCTTTCAGTGTATTCCGACGAAGTTGACAGAATTGCCATGCCAAAACCAAATTTGCCCGTTAAGAAGGCGACCTTAAGCTCTGCGCTGAAAAAGACTCCATCAACCATACGCAGTACACCAAGTGCTTACGCCAGCGGTGAGTGCAATCACAATTTGTGATGAAAACAACCCACTTATGCGCTTATTTTAGGCGGAGCTGGAGCGGTTGATGAAGAAGTATTTCTGAAGCAATTTGAAGATGTCCCGACCATGCAGCTATTTACGCCTCGCGAAGTGAATGACCACATGAAGTCGATACAAGATATAATTTCCGATAGCAACAAGGATTGGAACAAGAGGACTGATGCTGTACGTGCATTCTATTTCTTTTTAAACTTTTACTAACTTTTATTTGTATTTTTTTAGCTGAAAAAAATTCGGTCGTTAGTTATTGCTGGAGCTACAAGTTTCGATGATTTCCACACGAACTTGCGGAATTTAGAATTCCCATTGCAAGTGACCATTAAGGACCTACGTTCGCAAGTTGTACGCGAAGCTTGCATCACGATTGCGTTCCTTGCTCAAAATCTTGGCAGCAAGTTTGATCACGCTGCCGAATGTTTTCTGCAACCGTTGATCAATCTTATTCAGAATTCTGCAAAGGTATGCTGAATCAAAACTTTTATTTAATTATTTAACATCGAATTTTTTTTAGATTATGGCTACATCCGGTTTAACATGCGTACGTTTCATCATACAACACACACAAAGTCCCCGATTGATTCCGATTATTACATCCAACTTGCAAACATCGAAAAGCAAGGATATTCGACGCAGTTGCTGCGAATTTCTTGAAATAATTCTGAGTTATTGGCCTACACATCCTCTTGAAAAGCATATTACGATTCTTCAAGAGTCAGTTAAGCGCGGAAACGCCGACGCCGATCCGGAAGCCCGTGTTATTTCTAGAAGGTAAAAACTTATTGTTATAGCATTGAATAGGTGTAATTAATATTCTTTATTTGTGCAGAGCGTTTCGCGCCTTCCGCGATCACTTCCCAGACCATGCGGATGCGTTGCTGCAGTCTTTGGAACCGAGCTATCGAAAAGCACTGCAGAACGAGTTGTGCCTGTCGAGCAGTTCATCCAGCGGTAGTCTAGCTCAAACAGGATCGTCGTCTTGTCGTCCAAATCGCTATAAAACACCAATACAATCAGGTAGCTATAGATTCTATTCGGCGTCGCCACTTCTCGTCTACCGCGATCGCTATTTCTAATAAATACTAATTGATCCATTACTCTTGTGTTCTGCATAATCGTTTAATTCGTGCAATGTAATATTTACGCTGCTTTTTGGATGACGTTAATAGGCAGCACCGAAAATTTATGCGGTGGTCTTCAACGGGCACCTTCTTTGCCTAGGACTTATAAGCAACGAAGTGGTATTCCAGTATTATCTAGTATGTTCACATAATCTCTCACACCAAGCACTTGTTTGCTACCACACTGTAGATAAATGTCTCTCGGTGTGACTCTGCAGCGCAACCGTAATTATATGCTGTGATTGATTGTCGTTTACTTGTAGGTGCAAATGGGCGCAAAGGTTTTCGCAGTAATTCCGCAATTGACTTGCAAGCCGCACAAAGGGCCAAGGCCAGAAATCAGTATTCAGCAATGGCCCGACAAAAGATTGCTTCAGGAACCGCAAGCCTTCGTAAGTCCAAAATTACATAACTTTCACTTAATTCTGTTTGGTTGTTTGAAGCTTGAGCACCTCCAACAAGAATGCGTTTGCATGAATAGTTGTAGTTTTACACCATGGTTACTAATAGAATAATCTTTTTCTTCCATGCCGATCTATTAACGTAGATGGAGAAACTTCACCAGGTAGTACATTTGTTATAATAAACAGTAATATGCTTGTGCTGCATTTTTGATTATTAAATCAAATCAAATTTCATTACAATATTTTACACGCTATGCATGATGATGCACTGTAGCAAATTCTTAGCTAACTTTGATTTTAATATTTTCTTTTTTTCCAATAGTTAATTATTAGCATTTTAAATTGTTTTTAGAAGTTTAGTGAGTTTAGATGCATGGAATTATTTTATCTACAGTTTATAGAAGTTAATTCAAAATTCATTTTCATTAGTATTAGAAAATCATTATAATAACATTAATGTAGCATAAGTATAACTTGCAAAAATTCATATTTTTATTAACATGTTTTACATTGATATACATTTTCATTTAGCTCGTCCCAAAAAGGTTGATGCTACCCCAACTATGCAATCGCCAGAACGTTCAGGCAGAAGTCGCAGCAGGAATTCAGGAGTGTCACATTCCCAACGTATGACTTAAGTTTTTTTCGTTTATTTTATTTTATGTTAGGGACTACAAACCAGCTTTAAGAATAGCAAATTAAAAACATAAAATAAAATAAACCTATATCACTCTTACTGTACATAAACAAACCACTTTATGTTGTTTTAGTTTCTATTCATATATGTATTTTAAAAACTTTGCTCTTTTAGCAACTAGTCGGTCCGGATCGCCATCATCCAGATTTTCATATTTGTACAATAGAACGCATACAATGGATAGTGATAGTCCACGTCCGAGAAGACTTTCATCTGGCATCCCAAGATCAATCACAGGATCCCGTGATACATCGAGGGAAACAAGTCCAACTCGAGGTTCCAATTTGAGCAGATTTCGACGTAATTTGGATCGACCTCCGATGAGTCCATCAACGCGACCTGTGATGGCACAAAGAATCCTTCAACAAAGTCGCGAGGCCGAAAACGCACTTGCTGATGCACTGGTAATAATTTTTAAACTTCCCTCTATATTTTCACTTATTTATTCTCTCGTTTCAGTCGTTTGAACAAGGTGAAGGTGATTATCACAGAATCAGTAGCCCTAGGAAGATGCGTTCGCTTGAAAATCACTCGGACGATTCGGAAACATCCAGTGTATGCTCAGAGAGATCTTTTGATTCGTATAGACGACCAAGTGATGTAAGTATTTTTTTAAACAACAACTGATCTTATCATTGTAATGATTATTTTTTTGATAGTCATATTCTTGGAGTGGTTCGCAAAATCGTTTAAGTAGTCGCGATTACAGGGAACCTTGTCATGTAAGTTAATCCAATTTTCATGTAAAATTAGGAATTTACAAATATTTTATGATTTTAGGATATTAATGAAATAATCGCATTGTGTGCTAGTACAACATGGCAAGAACGTAAGGATGGACTTGTATCTCTCAGGGCGTATCTAAATAATGGCTCGATATTGAGCCCTGGCGAATTGAAGCACATCACTGAAATATGTACAAAGATGTTTGTGGACTCGCATACGAAAGGCTTGAGCCTCTTCTTAGATACAGTAAACGAATTGATCAAGAAGCATTGCGTAGATCTTGACGACTGGTTGTACATTTTACTGCAACGGATATTTCATAAACTAGGCACTGACTTGCTGATATCAGCGCAGAACAAACTGCAAAGCACGTTAGACATAGTGAAAGTAAGCTTTTCAGTTCAGCTGCAGCAAACTTGCGTCTACAGAATTCTCGTCGATGTCTATCAAACGCCGAATACGAAAGTGCGAATCGCTGTGCTTACGTACTTGACATCGCTGTTTCGCATTACCGAACCAGGACAATTCGTTCGTCGGCCACCAGCCAGTCAAGCATTGCAGAAGATCGTCTCCTATGTTCGCGATTCGAAAACGTCGGATATTCGCAATGCTGCTAAAGTATGCATTCTGGCAATGTGGAATTGCAATGTGGCAGACGTTACGATGATGCTGAGCGAGCTACCAAAGGATCTTCAAGAAATTGCTTCCAACATCGTGCAGAATCAAATGCGTAACAGCGCGAGTAGTGATAACAGCCCGAAGCCCACGTCGCCAGGCACACCAACGCATAATTGTGATCTGAATAGCGAGGAGATTTACAAGAGCTTGAAGCGAACCACAGCCGAGATACAAAATTATAGTTACGAAACTTTAGGATCCAAATTGGATAGGGAGCGAGAAACCACTTCACATGATTCTGGAATTTCGCAAATGTCTATTGGCAATGACATCAAAAATGATATTGTGGCGCTTGAAGAACGCCTCGAAAACATGCAAATTCGATCAACCTACGCATCACATTCCCTGAACACAATGAACGGTATTAATGAAACCGATTCAAATGGTTACGATAAAGGTATAAACCAATTTCATTTGCTAATTGAAAATTTTATTGAAATATGTTTATTGTTCCAGATATAAATGCGGTAGACGTTATATCGAATATTCTAGAATATTGTTTAATCGACAACCCTTCAGCACCAGAACAAAAATGTGCATTACTTGAGAAACTTGTTACTATTATAAATCAGGATCAACTAGAACCAGTTATATTAAATTTCAAGTAAGTTTTTCATATAGTTTTATTCATTAAAATGGACTAATTGTAAACATTCATTTGCAGAAAACTTCTTAAGATATTTATAGACACTCTCAGTCAGGCAGAAGTGAAATCAACGGTTATTGTATTGCGAATATTAGCCGAAATTCTCAAAAAGCCAGAATTAGAACAATGTTGGAGTAATTTCATTGAATTGTTGACTCTTCGCGTATTGGACGCAATTAGCAGTGAAAATCGAGAGGTAATGATTGCTTTTATTACATATTGAATTGAAAATTCTTCAAACATTTAAACTTTAGGTACGACTAGCAGCTGAATTAACCACCACTGCAATGAGTGTCTTTCCATTCAACACCGTAATAAATACATTGTCTCCATTAGTGCAAACCAGTGTTTATCCGAGAATCGACGGCGCCATCAAAATGTTGACGCGAATTATTGATCAACATCCTCAAGAATTAACTGACGACCATCTAACATCTTTGATGCCTGGATTAATTAAAGTATGTATTAATAACTTTCTGCCTTTTTGAAAGATTTGTAAATGTATTTTTGCAGGCAAATGATCATGAACAGAGTTCTGCGCGAAAAAGTGCAGTATTCTGCATGGTAGCCATACATAAAGCTGTGGGCGAACAGCGTATGAGTCCGCATTTAAAAACCTTAGCCGGCTCAAAAATGAAACTATTTCGAATATACATTGATAAAGAACAAGACGCAGCGGCAAAAAGTGCGCGCCATTTGAAGGCGAGCTAGTCATAGAAGTTTTAAAACGGCGCCCTACGTTTAATTTGGAATAATCTCACTACAGTAACGATAGTTGTTCAAAGCAGTTAGTTTTTATTTAAATGAAAAATAAAGAAGCAAAATCTTGATTTACTAATCTAATTACATTTACAAACGCGTTGCGGCTAATACACAAATACCAAGCGAAGCAGGAAATTGAGAAAATATTCGAAATTTTATAGGCTACATGTACATTGATTAATTGATCACACCGAACGATAAGAATCAAGTCACATCTTATAAATAATTATTGTATATTTTGTGCACTGCGTTTAATTGATTGTGCTAAATGTATATAGTAATTATTCGAACGTTAGTATGAGCTGTTACATGATTATTAACTTAAGTTAGTTTTTGATGTTATACGGCAATTTTATTGCGGATTGAAGACTTTAAGGAATGAGTGATCTAAACGATTGTTTTAATGCATGGAATTATTATCTATCTATCTGAAAAAACTACTGGTTTTAATTGTACGTCATCCACGCATGGATGAGTCTTTTTTGAGTTGCTTTCAGACGAAACTACGTTAATATATATTACATGAAGCAGCCATTAAATGCCTTTTGTGACTAATTTATCAAAACGTATTTCAATCATGCGTAAAAGGGGTTTTATCCAACCTCTTAATAACAAAAGCTTAGGAGAAAGCTGAATATTTTTATGCCAAATAATATATAAATGTGTTATTATTAATCGCGATTACTGTGCTATAGTAGTTACATTTAATTACATTTTTCTTATATGATTAACTCTTAGATCTTGTAACTTATTGAAATAAAATCAAAGAAATTTAATAAAAATCTTTTGCGTATTTCGTGCGGTTGAAAAAGCATGACTTTCAGCATAAAGTTAAACGTATTATAGGCAGGTTTCTTACACCTATTGTCACAATACCCATTTTGGAGGGGTAATTTGTACACCACACAATTAGTTGTAAATTATTTGTATTTACCTGTCGAAATACTAAAACCTACCCAGCCCTCCTGCTCACAAATGCAAACAGCAGCAGAAGAGATGTGCGACCTAAAGTGATGGATAAGCTACCAAAAGCTTCTTTCCTGTCACAAAATACATTTTCGGGGGTTGAAACTGAACCCTAAATAATCACTGACAAAGTGAAAACTATAATTTGAATTTGTTGCGCAATACATAAACTGAAAACCAGGAAGCAACTGAATTCATTCGGATCATAAGTTCTTTTACATAAAAATATAGCGAAATTCCCCAGTTTATCGAAATTTTGGAAGTAGAATTTTAAAAGTAACGTTATTGTTATGTTAAACATGGTTCAATATATTTTCTTGACTAACTTTTGATCTGTTACTCAATATATTGCACTTTATAGTACGTAGAATTGGCAAGACCACACTTTGAAGCTAATTTGCATAAAGGTACAACCAGCTTTACCCGAAAATAGCAATTATCTACTACATGGTCTGGCACAACCAGAAACCAAACGATTACCTGTAACATATCATACATGACCTTTATTGCACATAACTTGTAGATACTTATTCCTATAACGGTTGATGGATAATTCCTTTTCTCAAAAGTTTGAATCCCGAAGTTGCCATTTTCTACCTGATAATTCTGAACACGCACGTTTACAACTGCAAGTTGAACCACAATCAACAATTTTGAAATATTTGCCTGCAGATAGAAGAAGAGTTGAAGTAGTGGGGCACAATACGGTGATACTGCAAGAAATTTCGCAGTTGAGTTACGCGATTGATAGTGATCACAGCACAGCCGACAACAAATCAAACGACTGCACCGCATTCTTCGTCAAGTATTTTGCATAGAAGCGCAATCAACAATCAGTGTAAATATTGTGCGTGAAGATCAACAAGTTTAAAGTGCACGCGCAAATATGCCTCGCCTTGGCCAGCCAATTAATCAAGTAAGTGTTATCGTCTCTTAAACTTCCGGTTAAATATTCAAAATCGAAAGTGTTTTTTCGTTCTTCATTCATCAATACTCTTTCTGAATTGTAGCTGTTTCCGCGCAGTGAACGGGTTCCAAAAGGGGATCGCATTCGTAAGTATTCGTTTTGTGAAACACGTGCTCATTATTTACATGCAATATTTGCAGTTTCGAATGCATCGACGAAAATGAGTGAACATTCTGAGAAACCGAAGAATGATGCAAAAGTTCCCAAACTTTCCGACAGTATGATAAGCGAACCCGGCATCGGTGTTCTGGATGAATCAGATGAAGCGCAAAACCATTTAGTCGATGAATGTAACGATTTGGACTTCAGAAAATTCGTAGCCGACTTAACGACTCCAGAAACAATTGATAGTATTGTGATTGATGGTGAAAGCAATATGACCTCCGCAAAGAATCGTATCTGTTACGAACGAACTGCGCAGATGGAAAGAATCATTATCGATAATATTCCGGGCGAAAAGTCCGAGAATAAACATGTAATGAAGTTGAAAATAACTCTGCCAACTAGCAGATTTGATCGGCAGTTGACAAACTCGACTTCAACTTTAATGCGCGCCTCGCAATCGCCTACAAGAGGGAATATCAATCACCTACCCATTATGGGACAAACGGCATTGATGAATAAAAGAGTGCATCAAAATAGGGACTCCGAAATTGTCAGAGAACTTGTAACCACCCGTTTTCAAGATTCATTACTAGATCATTACGAAAGAAGTTTTCATCGACAATCATCAAGACTTTATCGTGACTTTTCTTTGCTGAGCAGTACCACAGATGATATCACATCAAATCCACCAGAAATAGGTGATAATGCGACTTACTCATTACCAGCGCAGACTGGAATTAATAAAACAGAAGATATCCTCCAAGAAACTACTTCGAACTCGTCGGGAGGATTCAAAACTTCAGCTACAAGCAGCAGTTCCGGAATAGGTTCGAGAGGTTCGAGTAAGAAAGACAAATCAAATAAAACCTTTCTGCTTTCAACTGATGATCATAATGCGATGACACCGAACGAAACTTATTCAATTAGTTCCGTTCTACCTCAATCTTCACATTCGAATGCAGCTGAATCTGATGAGAATAAGACGAATGATATCGAATATGATGAATCGCAATTTCTAAGAGACGCACTGGGTGGCCACGATTGTTGTTCTCCGGATGTAAGTTATTTACCTTTTTTCTATTAAATACTCTCATTACAATGATTACATATTTCAGGTATCAATTGCTGCTAACAGTATTGGAACCTCAGGTATTTCTGATCTGGTCTCCAACAATGGAACATTCGATAAATGCGATAAATGCGATGACCTAACAATCTTCGAAAGTGGTTCAAAGCTATCCGAATATGATTACTACACTTATAATCCACGCGCGGAGTTTTTGCTGCAATCCCAGGTGCAGAATCAGATTATAATGCAAACGTCCAAAGCTTTGAACTTCTGCAAAACTACCAAAGAGTTCAATGCAGGCGTCGAAGAGATGGAAGCCGAACGGATACTATTAATTGCTAGTAAGTATTATTTCAGTATGTTTCATTATTGTATACAATTTATTTAACAATGGATCATTATTAACAGCTTGCAAACGGGATGCTATCCAGGGAGAAATTCACCGACTCGATTCAATGCAGACAATCCATGCAGAATCCAACAATCTCGGCTGTATTCGCATTTCGCAAATAGTACTGCCTCCCAAGCAACGTAATCCACTCTTTGCGAAAATGTTCGACAAGAAGAAGAAGAAAGAGGTCAGTGAATTGTATATCTGCGTATTGAAGCATCGCGCGAATGTTTTTGGCACGCAAGCTGTGCGTCCCGATGCGGACGGTTTCGTGCGCTTCCAGGAGGAAATAGTCTTTGATCGATTGGACACTGACTTCGAAATCAATATCATGTTCTTTATCATGAAAGTGCGCAATAATACCCGGCTAATCAGTCATGAATCCAAATATCATCTGGAGAGAGAGACCTCGATGTGCCCGGTGTCTCCGGTAAAATTGTTTCAAAATTCGCGACAATATAAAAGCCTTATGGATCCGCCCCAGACTGAAATACATCAGCAGCCCGCGTACATTTTATGTGGACACACAAAACTTAAAATTAACAATATAGGACATTTGGGTCACTTTAGACTCTCTAGTCTAACTTTGCCTTCGCTTGAGGGAAATCTTATAATCGATTTTGTAACTGGCGTTCGCATCAAGGAAGATTATTCTGGGTTTTTGAATATTGCCATTGAAACAGGTGAGAGTTTAATTTGGAACAGGCGTTGGTGCGCCCTAAGTGGGCCATCTTTAAATTATTATAATTATCCAGGGGAGGAAAACCCTTTGGGTTTTGTTGATTTACATTATTGCGCTTCTGCAACGATCGCATCGGCGGACAGAGAAATTTGCGCACGTCCGCGAACCCTTCTCATTGAAGTTTTTAGCAATATTGACGACACTTTCAAACGGAATAATGTGACTAGGTACTTTTTAGGCGCAGACTCTAAACAATATTTGGACATGTGGGAACAGAAATTAAATAATACTTTAGGTGCGCTGCGCATTTGGGGAGTATTGAAAGGCAACTCAACTTTCAAACGTAATTAATACGTTAATTTAAACTGAACGCAATATGTATATTGTTATGAGAATAATATCTTCAGTTTAGTTTTTAACTTACATCGAAGTGTTATCAATCGATGAGAAAGTTATTATAAAATGTCACTAAATTTATTAATTTATACAATTTAATTAAAATCAAAGGTGATTAAATTTATTCGTACATAAATTCCAGAACTCTTAATATTGATTAATATGAACTAAATGCTTGCCGTAACACACGATAGTGATTTTAAAGGCATTCCAATTTTCGTTGAATTTTAGTTTTGAAAATTGTTAAAATTAATGTATCAAATCGCAATAAGCTTTTCCATAGCCAATATTTGAATTTTATACAAACATGTAAATATGTATTTACTTATGGCTATATTTATGTTTAATAAAGGTTCATAATTTATAACTGATTTTTGCAAATGTTAAAACCAAAAGGTTTAAAGTGGCGACAAACGATATTGCATTAAAGGTAAATAATTCAATTTATTTAATACTTAATTGAACATATAAAACTTTATTATCTAGCAGCTTGCAGAACTTTCCTAGAAAGTCGCATCAAACCTGAAACAGGATCTCTCCCGAAATATTTAACTTGCATTTCTTGTCCAACTTCCAAACCTAATGCAGATGGATGTCCCACCTTTAAAGCAAAATTATTTATTAGAATTCAGTCATGATTTGTCTTCAAATAATTACCTTTCTTTGGTCTAATTGTGAATTATGAAGTAACGCTGGCGGCATTCCAGGGTAAAGTGTTACCATCACACCAATATCACGTAATTCCACGATTTTGGCATCGTAAACACCTCCGAATTCCAATTCAGGTGTGCGTTCCGCAGCCAAGATATTGTTAATAATTTCATTCGCTTCATCCATAGCAGGTTTGTTTGGAGCGAAAATTTCAAATATAGTATCATCCACTTGATTCACTTGAACGCCAGTTTCAATAAACAGTTTCTTCAAATTGATGCCCCCAACGCCCAGAAGTTTAGCACGTTTGTGTGCTTCGACTTCCAGTTTTTGACTAATCGGCATATTTTCCTTTTTCTCCATTCTTGGTTTATCAATACATTCATGCATAATATCCAGAATTTTTCCTTTTGCTGTCGTGGCTTTATTGAGCGCTTCCATAACAATTTTCAAAGGCAGACCAGGAATTTTAATGTCCGCTTGCAACGCAGTGATACCTTTCCTCGTTCCAGCAATCTTAAAGTCCATATCTCCCATGTAGTCCTCAATGCCCTATAACAGTCTTGATCAAGCATTGGAATGATAAAAGAATGGGTCGTACCAATAAATCGGTCAGTACGCGGTAATCCTCCATATGTTTCGTATCGTTGTTGCTGTACTTTGAAATCAATCCCATGGCGACACCAGCAGCAGGAGAAGTAATCGGTACACCTGCATCCATAAGTGCTAGTGATCCACCACAGACTGTAGCCATACTACTGGAGCCTACAAAACACATGGAAGTCTTAATTTGGCAAGTAAGTTCTGAATAAATTACCATTTGATTCCAACACTTCAGAAGTGAGTCGTATCGTGAAAGGGTAATCTTTTGGGACAACAGGTGCTAATGCCTTTTCCGCCAAAGCCCCATGACCAATTTCACGTCTTCCTAATGGTCCCAAACGGCCTGTTTCCTTTGTAGCAAACGGTGGAAATTCATAATGCAGAAAGAAATTCTTTTCCTTGATTCCACTAAAATCTGAAATGTAGCTTTTTAAAGATTTGATCCATAGTAAGTACTACCTTGTTAACATGGCAATGGGATCCATTTTAAGTGCACTCTGCTGTGAATCTAGTGCCACCGTACAAAATACTTGTGTTTGGCCGCGTTGAAAGACAGAGCAGCCATGTAATGGCTTATACATACTAACTTGGCACATAATATTCCTTAAATCATCCAAATAGCGTCCGTCACATCGAGTATTGTCTTCGAATACTAGATTCCGAAAAACACCCTTGATGATTTTATTAATTCCTTCAGCAAGTAAATTTATCTCAATATCTGGAAAATCGGATCGTATCTTCTCCATCACATCGTTGCGCACATCATTAATTGCGTTATCTCGTCCTAACTTATCAAAACTTTTTGTTGTAAATATTTCTCTGATCCGCATTTCACTTAAACTTCGAATCGCCTCCAAAATCTCGGATGATAATTCTTTTAGTGGTTCCAGTTCCCTTTTTGGTTTTCCACATACCTTTGCCAACTTGTCTATTGTTTGGATGACTGTTTGTGCTTCCTGGGTAGCAATTTTAATGGCTTTTTGTAAGTCTGGCAGCAAAATATTGTTTGCATTGCCCTCAAGCATAACAACTAAGTTATGCCTTGTTGCAGAAACAACCAGATTTAATAATGATTGTTGTAATTCTTTTCTGGTAGGATTCAGTATCATTTCATTGTCAATCATCCCAATTCGAACAGCACCAATAGGCCCATTCCATGGAATATCACTAAGTGCAAGTGCTGTAGAAGCTGCATTAATTGATAACACATCTGGGTTATTAACTGAATCAACAGCCAACATATTACATATGAGTTGTGTTTCATAGGTAAAACCATCAGGAAATAATGGTCTTAAACTTCTATCAATAAGCCTTGATGTTAAAATTTCCCTATCAGTGGCCCCTAGCTCACGACGCAAGAAATTTGTTGGTATCCTTCCAGCAGCAGCAGATTTTTGCCTATAGTCAACCACAAGAGGTAGAAAAGAATTTAAAGAGGGTTTTGTTTTTGCAACTGCAGTTACCATAACTGATGTATCACCAAGTGTACATACTGCACAGCCATCAGACATTTTAGCATATAAACCTGTAGAAAGCTTCATATTGCGACTAAAATAATTCATTATTATAAATTTGATATCCCACATTCATAATTAAAATTTACCCATTGGAAAAGATAACTTCTGCTTCTTCTGCTTGCAATGCAGTATTATTGTAGTAACGTCTTCCATACTTCAGTTTAATTCTTTGAAACAATGTAATGTATTTACTTACGGGTAACATTGTGCCTTTATTAATAACATTAATATGCTATAAAGTTTTCATTGAATATTTTGTTTAAGAAGCGCTCGTGCTATCTTAAAATTAAGGTTATAGTCGTTTAACGAGTTTTGATTGTGAAGATCAAGTAGTGACATTAGGACTTTATTCCCTTCGTGTATAGTCGGCTGGGCGAGTGTTGGATTTTATAACCTCGTAGCCAAGTTTAAAACCGCGGGAGTAAAGTGGTAATTTACTCCCCCACTCAAATAATGAGGTATCACTGTAATTCAAGCAATTGACGTATGTTATCTCTGGTTGCCATTTTGAACTTGGCCATTTTTACTAATGGCTTGTCTCTGTTAATGGCAAATGGTTACGGTGTTCTATTAAGGCTTTATGCAATGTGTGAATAAATTTAATTGTTCCATAATAGAATCTTGAGAAAGTAGTGCATATTTTGAAACCAGCACCCAAAGGTCCTCATTTGTGCTGCATATTCTTATACTGAGAACTGTCTCATGTTTGTTGCTCAGGCGCTGAATGTGATCTCCTCTAGTAAAAGATGCTTGATAATGCAGTACAAGAAAGGAGGTGAGTATTATATCATATATATTGCATCATAGTTTAAATACATATTAAAGTGATTTATTATTAATTAAATTGTTTTGTTCTAGGTGCAAAATGTGAGCATCAATGGTAGAATTGATGTCTTCATAATGGAGTTCATGAAACAAGGTGAACATTCCTTGTCATAGAGAACTGTCAAGTATTTTAGGTCTGCCACATGTTGGAGGAAATGGAGATTGAGGGATCAGGTTCTAATGGTCTGTGTGGTATGTGTGGTAGTAAATGATCATCTAATTATATTTCTTATTATAAAATCTTTAATTATTGTTAGTGTTCAGTACATGTTCAAGGAAATGAAGCCATCATAAAATACAATATTCTTGTTGCTGGAACTGCAACAATGCACAATGAGCTTAGATGATACATGCTACTACAATTTGGATATCACCAAATTGATGGGATTGATGGTGCCAGGGATATTTAGAGAGGCTCCTGCAGCAGGGATATGTGGAAAGCATCAACAAACACTGTGGAGCATTTTGCTAGCATCACTGAAGCCGCCATTGTACGTCGAAGGAACTTATGGCAGAGTGGGACATTTTGATGCAATTATTAAGGTATTTTTTAAACAATTTATTCTTGTAGGTTCAGTATATCAACACATGTTTTATTATTTTTACTTTTGCAGATTATACATGTAGGGGAGGAGGCGCCATTGCATGATGGAGTATCTTTGCGCAACCAACGTTGCAGCAGTTATTATGGTATTGTGTAAAGAATTTATTTTTATGTATCCAATATGTGAACACATATCTTATTGTTTTTAGTTTTGTTAGTGTGACGGAGGAATTTTAGTCAGCGTTGGACATTTTACCACAACTAATAAGATATTTTGTAAAATATTTATTAATGTACATTCAATGTGTGAACACATGTCTCATTGTATTTTTTTCTTGCAGTATCTGCGAGTTTTAGGCAGCGTTGGACATTTTGCCACAACTAGTGAGGTATTTTGCAAACTATTTATTATTGTACATTCAATGTGTGAACACATGTCTCATTGTATTTATTCTTGCAGTATCTGCGAGTATGGCCCGGGTCGCCATTACATGATGGAGGAGTTTTAGGCAGCGTTGGACATTTTTGCCACAACTAATAAGGTATTTTGCAAACTATTTATTATTGTACATTCAATGTGTGAACACATGTCTCATTGTATTTATTCTTGCAGTATCTGCGAGTATGGCCCGAGTCGCCATTACTTGATGGAGGAGTTTTAGACAGCGTTGGACATTTTGCCACAACTAATAAGGTATTTTGAAAACTATTTATTATTATACAGGGTGGATTAATTTCGATGTTTTTATAGGGAACCTGCGTAATGGTAAGAGATACGAAAAAACTAATTAGGCATTCGCGATGTCTTTTTTGAGATAAATTCATTGCCGTTTTCAAAAATTGCCAATCGCGTTTTGTTTTTGCGCTACAAACAAAAGTTTGATTTTTGTCATTTTCGAAAAAGAATCACAACTTTTTCATTTCGCTAGTTACTTAAATATAATTTTTACATTGTTAGGACCAGTGTTGTGCTGCTAATATTTTTTTTGCCGGAACGCTTACACATTCAAATGTATACATGAGCGAATATTTGTATAATTTATAAAC
>JARJDZ010010859.1:0-14082 GCA_030264555.1 Aleochara sp. GC000083
ATCAGAAAATCATCAAAATGTTATTAAATATATGTAAATGTGGCAATCACCATTTAATTTTTGATTTCCTGCACTAGTAAAATAAAGTACGTTTCTGATGTAACATATCGAATATACTCGTAATTAGTATTCATCAATAATTCGTTTGCCATGATATGTATCGACACATAATTTGCTTTTGTATATTTAATTTTTGACCCTAGTAAAATATATAGCTAATACCAATTTAATTATTGGGTAACGAATACTTTTTTAAATCGCCACTCTAATTTGAATTGAATTATATTAGGCTGAGGAAATTATTGAAATTATATCGACATTTCTTTGGCGAATAAATTATTAAACGAGTCGTGGGTCTGATCGGCAGGTAATATATTAAGATATATCAAAGAGGAACGCGGGGCTATTTCCCATTTCCATTAAAAACTCTTTATGCAGACCTTGACATTTTACCTTTGCGTTACTAATGCCAATGCAATTTTCTTTTTCTTGGTATAAGTATTATCTAAAATCTTATTTGCATTTCTTGGAGGCATTACAGATCGTACTTTCTGATTGAGTTGTCACAATGCATTTAAAATCAGCATTTTATTAATAAAACCAGTAAGGACATAAGCCAAAGTAATTATGAAATAAGTCCGACAACAAAGTGTGATTTAATTCTACAAATGTAAGGTCCAGTTTTCTTAAAAGCACACTATATTTATTATCTAAATTACAGTATTATTTCCGTTTCTTTTATAATGGGTTTACAGCATATAAAGTAAAAATTGTTTATGTAGAAAGGTGAGTAATAACTAATCAGAATGTAAGCAATATTTTTTGAAGAAGATAAAGGTGGGTAATTTTTGCTCTTATTAAATAATCTTTAATTTATTCCGAATTTAGGGCATATTTATATATCAACCAATTATGGGGAAAGTAAATCGTACTTTATTCTACTAGTAGGAGGAATGAATACCCTTTTATTTCACTGATTAAAATGAATGACACCACTCAAGATAAGGTGTTGATTTTAAATCAGAAATTGTGATATTCAATCAACTTTTTTCGCTAATTTTAAGATAAACAATTCAAGCACGTGAAATTTATGCGTACAGGTCGATAAAATAAATTTTTCATAACTGATACAAATGTCAAACTTTGGAAATATAAACAAAAACCAAATGTTTGTGAAATAAATATGTGTATATTTAATATAATCTTCAATTTTTTTCGGCAGTTTTCCATAATTTATATTAATAAAGTATTGTAATATAAAATATAGCCTCAATATGGGCAATAACATATCAATCAAATCAAACTACAACCAATTGAAAGAGTAAAAGAGTAAAGAGTACAAGTTACGTTTCATGATTTTCTTGCAAAACGATTACACAAAAAGTTTTTACATTATATACAGTATAAACTGACTATAATTTTACGAACATACATGAATATTACTTTTATCATGTCAATTTTCAAATCTTTCATAACTGTTCATAAATATATGGCCAAATATCATTCAATCATCAAAATAGTTTTAAAATGAGTCTAATTCAAATATTGAATTAAAATTCAGATTGAAAGATAGATGCCATTGCCATTAAAATAACAAAATTATTATCTTATAATGAATTACTATAACTAAACGAAAAATTTTAAATTACTTTCTAAACTTGGAAGTAAAACAATCCCTGATTTCATGGATTATCCATCTTCTTTGAAAATATTATAGGAGAACAAACCTCTTAGAATGGAATCAAAGCAACAATATTTTTAAAAATTTGCAATTTTGACAATTCATTTAATTATAGTCAAATTTTATTTAGAATAATGTTTCAAGAAAATGTATATGCGTATCACATTTTTATCAAGTCAATTTTCAAATCTATCACAACTATTAGCTGTAAATAGATGGCAGAAGCCCATTCAATTAAAATAATTAATAGTTTCAAAATGTGTATTTTTTATTTACTTTCTGCTAATATATGAAGTAGTTCAATTCAAGTATTGGATTTAAATTCAAATTGAAAGATTTTAAATTACGTTCTAAAGTTTGAAGTAAAACAATCTTTGATTTCACGGATTATCCATCTTCTTTGAAAATATTAAAGAGAAGCAAATCTCAGAATAGAATCAAAACGAAAGTATTATTAAAACCTAGCGATTTTGAAAATTCATTTAATTCTAGTCAAATTTCTTTCAGAATGATGTTCTAACAAAATATGCAATATGCTCGTCACTTTTTTTCATGGCAATTTTCATATCTTTCATAACTGCTCATAAACAGTTGGCAGAAGCTCATTCGATCAATTTAGTTAAAAGACATGCAAATGTAGATAAATGTAAATAAACGACGTGTTGAATTCAAACGTCCTTACCTTGCCATTCATATGTCGACTGCCTGCTAATGATGAACGTAGCGCACTCATTTTTAATTGGGATTAATTAAGCAGGGAGTTTAAGCTTTCGTGAAGTCAAATTTGTTAATGATCGCGTACGTATATTAACAGTATTTACAATTAGCACTCTTCGTTTTTGGTTTAATTCGAATGAATTAGCTCGCACGATTTAGTAGGTAGGTATTTTTGTTTATTATCTATTAGTAGTATAAAAGAGTAATTTGTTCAACATTTATAATTAGTCAGTTACGTTTCTATCATATAGTTTTAGATTATTATCGAGAAAATCACACCGAGATATTGAAATATTTAGCTTTTGATAGTTGATATTCTTACGATTAGTTTTACCTATGATTGATATGATGCATTTACGGTTTGGAGAAAATCTTTGCAGCATGCGCCGACATAACAATCAGCAGTAACTCTTCGAACGGCTATATCCATCGAAACTATTTGTTTATCTCATTACTTATTGTGCATTAATTATTATCAATTTGGTTGTTTTTTGTTCGCAATCGGATCGCATCGATTTTGGTACCTATTACAATTATAAATTCGTTTTGATTTCGGATTCAACTAGTGTTTTTGGTTATAAAAACTCTCATCGACAAATAGAAACAATATGATATGTTTATTAGTAAGTATATAAAACGTCCATTACAACTAGGCAACCAATTATACCATTCTGAATCGAATACTTCATACATTTCATATTAGATTCGTCATTCGCATTCGCATGAATTTGTTGTTGTTGCTTTCGAGCATAGTTGAATTGTTTCACAAAAATATTCGCGAGGCAAACCCGCGATTGATTGAATTAACCCCGCGATGGCATTAGTCGAGTGGCTGCACGAGACTGGTTTTACCTGATTTTTGTAATTACAGGGGGTACGTTTCTTTTACGGTTTCATGCAGATGATGTGAGCGCGCACATAACGAATGCCATCGGATGATGACGGACGATAGTTTCGACGCTCACGTGCACTCTAAGAATTAATTTCGTTCGCGGTGGCTGCGGTGGCGGTGGTGGCGGCGGCGGCGATGGTGGCGGCACGACTAGCTGCTGCGCGCGGGGGCTCGTCGCGTTTAATTGAAAAAGCAAAAACGCGCAATATGCAGTAACGTGCGTTTTTGATTGATTGGTGTCTCGTCGGAATGGTATGTATGTGTGTGGTTTGAATGGAAGCGCTCTTGAGAAGCGGCCAGCAAGGGACGCAGGTCCGGGGAAGACTGCAGTCACAGTTGTGTCGGGCCGGGAATATCGATCAACGGGGGCAGTTCGCGCCAAGAGGTTCGCGCACGCTCCCCAGCCGTTCCCAGTACAGGTGCCCTGACGTGCGGCAAAACGCCGCCTCCAACCGCCGCCAGCTGCTCGTGCCGCCTCCGCCACCGCCACCGCGCACACTCCTCGTCAATCACTGGGCGCTCGCTCGTCGCTCGCACTGCCGATATGCTTTTTTACCTCTTTACCTGGTAATTATCTCCCAGTTTCCAGCGCGAGGCGCGCATCGCATTCATCCTCGAATGAAACAAGCTTATACGTCCTTCTCGATGCTGCGCTGCAGGAATCCGTCCGATACTCGGAGGCGAATGCAGGTAACGCCGGGATATTACCATGAATTAACTTCGGAAAAAAGCTGCTTGTCTCACAGGTTAAGCTCAGACATTTGCTCCACGACTTCCGGGCCGACACGCTACACCATAACGTAACAGGTTGTTTTCCCTTACCTATACATGACGGGATTTATAGTGCAGTAAAATTGCATCCAACCACACGTAAATACGAATTAATTATAAATATGATCTAATTAAGCTAATTAAAAATTCGCGTTTTAAATTAGGAGGAAAACTGCTGGGCAAACCCTAATGAAATATGATGATGGAAGAAATCAATACAAATTTGCTTTTTCTTCTTCTTAATTATAGAATGGTAATCAAGCAATTAATGGATAAAGGATATCAGATAAATCATACTTTACTCTTACATTTATTTACTTATAATCTTTTAGTGGTGGTACTTTTTGGTCACTAAATTAACAGGTAAAATGAAAATTCTAATGGTATTCATTTTGACTTAAAGTGATTATTTTTATTGCTCTTTTTCCTATTTTTAATCATCAATTTTGTG
Source organism: Aleochara sp. GC000083 (assembly GCA_030264555.1). Taxonomy (NCBI): domain Eukaryota; kingdom Metazoa; phylum Arthropoda; class Insecta; order Coleoptera; family Staphylinidae; genus Aleochara; species Aleochara sp. GC000083. The sequence continues at coordinate 4,513 of JARJDZ010010859.1, forward strand.
TCAGCAGTTTCTAAGTAAGAAGAAATCCTATATAAAAGTTTACCAGAAATTTAACGTATTTTCAAATGCCGTTTGTAGATTTACAAAAGTCCACGAAAATACAACTGGTTTTGTCGTCAATCTGCTAAGACATAATGATCACAATTACGCAATCCTATATATATTATGTCGAGGTAAATTTATGTACTTTCAATTGGTATTTAAACATTTGCAAAATTCCATCTAGAAATGCTATTGGTATTGTCATCAATTTAAGCAAAAATTATTATTTTTGTTGTCCTTTTTCCTATTTCTAATCATCGATTTTCTAGCAGGTGCTTCTCAGTAAGTCGAGGTCCTAGGAAAATGATTCAGACACCATTTTAATGAAAATTTAACCTCCTTTCAAATGCTGCTAACTGATTAGCGAAATTCCATCGGGAAATACTACTGGTATTGTCGTCAATTTGCTAAGACATAATGATCACAATTAGACAATCCTTTATATATTATGTCGAGACCGGAAGTCCAATCTGAATAATTCAGGCCTTACTTTTTAGGTAATTTTATATACTTACAATTGGTATTTAGACATTTGCAAAATTATATATAAAAATTCTATTGGCATTGTCGTCAATTTGGCATAAATTGATTATTTTTTATTACCTTTTTTTTATTTTTTGAAAACTTAATCTACTTTCAAATAACGTCTGCAGATTTACAAAATTCAGACCGGAAATAATAGTGATATTGGCGTGGAATTGATAAGACAAATTCAATTACATAATCCTTTATATATTATCTGGGGCCGGAAGTGTAATCCGAATAATTCAGAACTTACTTTAGGTAATTTTATGCACTTTCGATTGGTAATTAGACATTTTGAAAATTCCATTTAGAAATGATATTGGTATTGTCGTCAATTTGGCCTAAAATGATTATTTTATTGCCTTTTTTCTCCTATTTTTAATTATAAATTTTCTGCCAGTAAGTTCCATAAAAATGATGATTTAATCTACTTTCAAATGTCTATTACAGATTTGCAAAATTATGTCCAGAAATACTACTGGTATTGTCGTCGATTTGCTAAGACATAATGATAACAATTACGTAATCCTTTATATATTATCTTGGCACCGGAAGGTCAGGTGTAATTGAATGTACTTCCGATTGGTGTTTAGACATTTGCAAAATTTCATCTAGAAATTCCTTTTGAATTTTCATTCTTCCTTGCAGAACAAGGCATTCCAAAATATGGTCATATTAAATATACTAAATATGCAGTAATAAGGAGATAATCCCAAAGTTGACAAAACTCTATTTGAATGAATGTACTAAAATTCTCCTATATTTTTTAATTATTTTATTCTTTAAAATTTGCTATTGGCAATTCGAATATTTTGCATATTTATTTGTAACAAATAGAATAAAAATGCATAAAACTGAACACAAAATAAGCCAATAATAAATTTTCGTATGTGTGTATGAAAAGTAATAATCCAACAATCATTTTATAATAAACTTTGAAATCAAATACTTCCGCAATATTTGCATTTTATTGATCATTCAAAAGAAATCAGTTCAATATGTGCAGATAGAAACAAAAAGGAAGTCTCTACGCATCACTGTTACAAAGGTTCACCTCATAAAAGAACGCATCACATAAAATACATCCCTACACTCCTTATCCGCATAACGCGTTTTACAACATTGCGTAGGGTTATGTCCAAATTCCCAAAATCCTTCTTTATATTTCAGGTTGCATCCACCTGAATCCCATAAAAGAGTATTACCTTCAATGTCATAAACGGAAACTGAATATAGTAAGGTAAATAAGATATGTAGTTACGGTTTGCCATCCTAAAAACAAAGAAGTATTTTTACTACAATGTTTTTGGGATTTTTCTTGTTCTTGGTATTTTCGGAAAACGTACTTTAAAGAATTATTTATTATTTAAAGTGGCAAATAAGAAAAGTCTTCATCCAGTTAATAATGTATAGAAACAATAATTTCGGAAACTATTTTTATACAACAAAACCACGAGAAAATATTGAAACTGTCAATCTGAAAATTTCTCAACAGTTTCGTTTCGTTTACTAAACCCCCAGTAGATATTTTCTGCAATTTACATTTTAATAAAAATCAAACCAACTATGACACACATTTAAGCTGAAATGAATAAGTATTCAATTACTAGGATTTAATTAAAATCGGGAATCGCCGAGGGAAAACAGGCGGAGTTGTCAAAAAAGAAAGAAAAGTGCCGTGAAAGGATCCAAAGAAGCACCGAAATAATAATGCCCCGGGGCACTTTCTCCTCCCATTGTTGTATAACTATAGCGTAAAATAAGGATTCACTTCGTAGCGGAAGAAAATTTAATTAAATGACAATCAAAAGAAAAGCCTTTTGTTGGCTACAAGCCAAAAATATAGCTCCTACAAATTGTTTCTTAATTGTCTCCAGATGTTTTATGTTATAAATACATTGTAATTGTTTATGATAATACAATGCGCTAATTAACAAAACATTTTCTCCTAATACTGCTTCTTGATAACATTCATCTTCGAATTTTCTTATGCAAGAAAATTATTCGACGTCTTCCTATGTATTTAAGAAGGAGACCCTTCTACTGATGAAGTTTTGTAAGTTTACATTTATTTAGTCACCATAGAACTTTGAATTTTAAAAATTTAATTCAAAAACATATAAAATTGATCAGATTATAAGTTACTCATATTGACAATAATTAACATAAAGTATTTTGCAAGTTTAAATCATACCTACATTACTTAAAATAGTAGATTTAATGATACTTGAAAATAATTTTGTACATCATAAACAACTTCAATAAATCCAAAGGGAAACAAAAAAACTAGGAATTAACTTAGCAATTTGGATGTACGGATAGAAAATGGGATTTTCTTCTTTTTCCAAGTTCTTACAGTACATGCTACAATAAGTGACAGAAGAGGGATATAAGAAGAAAGCACTCGGTCTGTTTTTTGTCTTAGATCAGTGCAAGATGTGCTCTAAAGAAAGGAAACTATTAGCTTCTTCCACACTAAGTGCAAGGGAAGATGCCAACCACTCCCATTATCCAAAATTCCTTAAGCCAAAGCCAATATTGTTGCAGTGCAACATCTTCTTTTCTCTAGCTGGGATTGAACTAGAGCCAAATGGATGAGTATATCCTGCCAGTATTTTTCTGTAAATCGTTCTCAATATGTAATTAAAAATGGCATAAAAAAGTATGTGTAACTTATAACTTAACCAAAATAGAATCAATATGATGAATCAATGCAATCATTCCATTTTTCTGCAGATAATATATCTAATATATTAAATATTTGAATATAATCGGCATTCGATTACATCAAGCTATAAAGTTTGTCATACTAGAATATCCGACAGAAATTTACGAAAAATGAACTAGCCTTCTAATTTTCAAATATTAAAAAATATTTGAAATTGTACATAAACATATTAAATAAATGTATTATTAAATAAAATTCATTACAAAGTTTAATTTTGAATGTAGGTACATACAAAAAATGAACATGATTCCATTGTTCTATATATAACTAAATTAAATTATTGTAGGTAAAAAATCCGTGCTGGAAAAATAAATGTAATAAATTTTAAATTAAAAATGATGACAATTCCTGCGAAGCATTATGCCTACATAAAAACAGAACAAAATAAATCACTACTTACAACTTGAATTCATATAATCTAATTAAAACTTTATTGCATGTTCTCGTGCTTCTCATGAAGTAATTGATACTAGTCATGTCGGATTGACTTCTATGCCAGACTAGATTTGTAACAATGTAGAAAGAGCAAGCAGACAGAAAAAGAATCGCATTGAAATCAATATTCGAATTACATTGGATATCTTCACTAAAATTGTACGGCTATTCGGATTTCACGATAGGGAATGAAATAAATCAGGAACAATAAAGTTTCGAAGCCAGACATTTATACTCTGAATACCGGGAAGAATACATCTCGTTAATAAAGATAGTCAATGTCACGCAAGAATATTTTATGGGTGTAATTTTAATGAATATTCACCAATTTGCAACCTTCTTTACGGCAGGGTCAATTTATAGCATAATGCAATTTCACAGTTTCCTCAGTTTTTCACATTACGTAAAAGACGAATTTATCCCACGTTATTGCGTATTTTACGATGTAAAGTTAATACTGAAGAAATAAAAATATGTTCAGTACGTAAAAGTACATTATATTATGAGTGTAAGAAATAAAAAATTATAAATGAATGATAAACAAACTTCATGAGTTTATAATGACAAACAATGTTTTGTTTCTCTCAAGAAAAGTTGGTGCAAAAGCCACAAAATCCAAAATTGTTATCCAACAAATAAATCTTCAAGGTTTTGTTTGTCAAACCTCAATTATTTGAAACCTTAGTAACCAGTAGTTTCAAAATATTCATTTCTGCCACTTATAGAAAAGGTACATCACTTATTTGACATGTGGATAATATTTTATATTTTAAGCACTTGTTCATGTAATTATTACTGTACTCTTTCCAATAGCACTAGATTAGTTATATGTAATTCAGTTTGAGTCAATTGCAATTCTGCTTTATTAAATATAATTCAGAAAGCATAAGTTCAAAATTAGAAATAATTAGATTTATTTTAGATTGTAATTGAGAATAAATCAAATGAAATTCAAAAGAGTTGAAGTACAAATCAGACTAGTGCCTCCCTTAAGTAAATAATAATTCAGCTTTTATTAGGTAAATTATATGAACAGGGTGAATTAATTCCTCGATGTCTCTTTTTGAGACAAATTCAATGCTATTTTCGAAAATTGCGTATCGGCTTTTGTTATCGTGCTACAAAAGTTCCATTTTTGACATTTTCGAACTTCTCATAACTTTTTTATTCTAATAGTATATAGTATTCTGATTTAGAAGTATCGTTTTCATTAATTTGATTCTCTCTCAAACCCATTTAACAAATCTGAATTATATTTCTTCTTTCTGAAATTGATTTGATGCTTTCTTAATTTCAACTGGAAAAGATGTACAAGTAAGATAATTGGATCATATTATAAGTGTGAAAAATTCAAAATTATAATGTACACCTTACCGGAGAAAAATTGGTGCCATGGACCAAAATGCCTCAAAATCCAAAATTGTTTCCACAATTTTTGATATGACATTTCAAATGTCACAATTAAATCGTCAGAATGTCATTTGAGCTGGCACATTATGATTATGTTTGCCAAACCTTAAAATCTTGATACCTTAGTAACAATAGAACTTTATTTTGTGATATGTCATTCATTTCTCCTACTTGTATAAAAAATAGGTATTCATTTTTTCCACTTGTAGAAAAATGTACGTCACTGATTTGACAAGTGAAAAATATTCAATTTTTGTCACTAAAAACAGGCATAGGAAATGCAACATTATACACTCCAGTAAGATAAAACATGTTTTCAGTGCCATGGATATGAAAATTTGTTTAGTAAAAAATGAATAATTCTTTGGCAATCAATGTCTGGGCCAATTGAACACAGCAAAAGCCAACATTGAAAGCAGCCATTTCGTTTATTATCCCGAATACGGTAAGAGTGAGCCCAAGGCGAAAGGAATCCGAAACTAGTTAGTCGAACAGTGGTGCGATGTGAAAGCCAAATTGCTCAATAATAAGTTTCCGACCACTGTCGCCGCCATCGCCGTCGAAGGAGATGCAGTATATTTAGCTGGCGGCGGCGGCGTGTGCTCGAGTGGAAGCCTCGAATGACAGCCGCCGATGAGCTTCCAGCAGGCGACCGCATAACTTTCTTTCCCCGTAATGGTTTTCGGGCCGGAACCCGCCGGAGTTACGATTGATATTGAAATCGTCAACGACGACAACGGCGCCAAGATATTTCTTGCCCGCCCTTTTCAAGTGGCTTCTCGACATCTATGAAATGAGTTTTAAATTTACGTTTAGAATGTTTTAATGAAGGTATAAATCGTGTTTCACTCTCAGCCGGCACCAACTAGATAAATTTATGCGCCAGCGTCAGAGATGGGGCGGCGGAAAGTTTTGCAAATTTGTTACACGGAATTTTCAATTTGGCCCGCACGCGCAATTAAAAACATATTAACCTATCTAGTTGGCTTATTTAATGGCCTGGTCAAACTATTATTAAAATTAATTAATGACTAAATTCACATTAATTAAAAGCAAAAATGCAAATCACTACTACATTTGTACTGTACTGCCGTTCCTCTATTTTATAGAGACTATATTAAAGTAACATCTTTAAATGCTAAATAGATAGTAGTACAGGATTTTTCAGAATCAAAATAATATAGTTTAATAATTTTTTTGGCTTTTTAGGAAGGGTAAATTCACCAAAGACAATGTAAATAAATATGTATCATATTTTATTTGGTTGGTCATGATTGTTATTATTCATTAAGTTCTCCGAGATCATTATACAATTACTATTATTAAAAGGATCGAGTTGGCGGAAACGAATTTAGCACTATAGCTTTTTTGCCAGGTCACACAGTTTTGGTTGAGGCGTGAAGTTGAAGTAAAAATCAAACTGTTATCCTGTGTAAGACTCAAATGCCAATAAAATATTATATTTTACATCAGGTGACCAAAAGTCCACCCTTGTTCGGTCATTGCAGACCATGCGAAAGTAGAGTCCATGTCCATGTGAGCCTGTAATAGGACCATCCTCTGGGCATGCTGCTGCCTCAAGGACCATTGACACTCCTGCAGTCGAGTCAGTCTCAACTTCCGCTATCACTTTTTTACCATTAGTTCTTGCCACGAGCTGCATGTTATACTGAAGAGTTTGACCAACGTTTGCAGTCAACATGAAATTCGCCAGCGGCTTAAACAGCGCATGAGGCAACTCTGTCAGACAGCACCAGTATTGTAGAACCCTTCTTAAGAAGGACAAATACTCCCTGTGTCTTACTGGCTTGCTGTTCACCTTCAACCCGTCTCAGTGGGTATGGTTTCAAAAATAGAAATAGAAAATGCAGAACAAAAAATCAATAAATTAAAAAAAGCAAACAAAAACATACATTAACGCAACACATATTGGACCGGAACCGAATACAAATATAAAATAAAATACAATAGGTAAAATTATATTGTAAAGCAATTTTGTGAAAAATTTTTAAATATGGTGTATGAGTCCGAAAAATAAAATATAGAATTAATAAACACCCTACACGAAATTGACGAAATTGAATTGAAAATTGATGAAAGTAAAATCAACATAAAATATGTACAAATTTTTGAATGACCAAGTGCCAATTTTTCGAAATAGAAAAGAACATTAACCAAAAACAAAACCACATAAAATTAAATTTGATGGATTGATTTAATAAAATTATTGAATATAATAAACTGACGTAAAATTAATGTTAAATATAACAAAAAGTTTAACCACGACTACTCCATAATAAACTTGCTCAAATTAAAATTTACCTCCTATGAAATAATGAAACAATTATTCAAACCCAAAAAAAGGTCCACATGTATTTCTCATGAAAAAAACGGTGATAATAAGTTTACGGAAGCTTAAGATGTGCTTTTCTCAGCTCTTTCCACTCAAACTTGACGCATTTAAACAGAAGCGTCTAAAACGACCACAAACCGCAACTAAAGTGATAGATGTGGTATTCGAATTGCACCACCAAAGTTGAAAGTTAGGAGGCAAAGTCTGAAAGCATGACGCTAGGCTAAACTTTCATGAATTTTCGTCCTTCTATAGCAGTTAGTTTACGTACCAGTCTAGAATATATGTATTTGATGTATGAAAATGCATAATCGATTATGGAACTTTTCTTATTCATGCCAATATTCTGATTCTGCAGGGGAAAGCCAAAATTTGGCGAATTCGTTTTTGTATACAAAACTTTTTCCAATTTTAGCAATAAACATATCAAAAGAAATTATTAATTCCCAAATCCATACTTGTCACTATTTTTACATACGTATTCAAGTATGATGTGAAATTTCACATGCCAATTTTAATTTGAACTTATATGTATAACATTTTTTGATGTGATAGCCTCGTCTATTATTTTTCCCTCAAAAAAACAAAAAAGTCATGTTTTGCAGAATTATTTCATTTCTTACCAAAGTCATAATCATATATTTTAGAAACACTGAAATAAGAATAAGAAGTGGAAATATCCTGTATCAATTTTCGTTGGTTTGCCGATATTAGAGTGTCTAGTGTTTCTATACTGCATCAGTTGTCCTAGTATTTGGTTTCACCATTCTATGAGAGGAATGGTTCTATCTTTTAATGCCCATCTCATGTTACGTCCATGCCCGTTATCCTTCTCAATGGCTTTCATACACATACTTCAACTTTGATGCACAACAATTCCTTTGATGAAAGTTCTCTAAAGCTCACAATACGATACGAACGAACAATATAATACAAGGGATTAGCTTCCATTACATTTCATGTCAAACTTTCTTTATATGAGGATTTGTCAATTCAAGTCCGAAAATACTTATTTTTCCGTATGTTTTCTCAAAGTTTTGTATACACATAAACTTCGATTTCAGTTTACTTATTTACTGATTTTAGTTGTTATTTGTATCTTGATTACATTTTGAAATCAAAACATTAATTAAATTTTGGCAAAATAGCCGTAGTATTTATTGTTTTTAAAAATTTGAAAATACAGAATTTCAACATATATTGAAAATAAATTAAATTAAATTTTTTAAACTGATATATGGACAAAATCCAAAATTATTATATTCTATTATATTGTTCTATATTCTTCTATTATATTTCATTGCTGGTCAATTTTTGAAGAACAAGTAAAATTGTTTCTATGGGCTGTATTATCTTCTTTAAATACATTTCCAATTTTTATACTCACAATTTTTTGTGTGTTTTATCTAAATCCGAAAACTTAACTTGGAGTTAACAATATCTTACGTACTAGGTTAAGTTATTGGTGTTATCGGTGCTAATATCAATCGATGACGGACACCATGGAAGTAATTTGTTTCCTCCCCATTATTACTAAACTACAGAAGTTACTTCTTGTTAGTTTCCTGGTGCATTCGAAAGGTTAATTGTGGGTTTAAACGATAATTAAGGTTCTATAAATGACAGCGAGAGACTACAATTTCTACCATTATTTGCCAGACATTATATAACTGTCAATAATTCTCATAGTACGTACTTGTTAGAACGAAATAGGATTAATTTTAATTTATTTGTATTTATTGCGATTCTATAACTGTATTTTAAACAGGATCGTTGAAAAGGAAGAATAAGCTTAAGGGGGTATATACCTTTCTCTGCCTAAAAAATGGACCATTTTAATGATTTTTTTAAAGCAAGACTATAAGAGCTATCAATTTGGGATTTTCTGCGGGAGAAAGAACAGTCATTGGACTCTTTGAATAATTTTTTACTTTTAATATTTACACATAATTCTCCGATCTATGCCCCATTCCCCATACCTCTGCATTTGGGGATGTGTTTGCGGTACCAGAGATATCTTCGTCCCAGAACATTTCAAACAAAAAATGAAAGCACCACCTCAAAGTACAATACATTA
>JARJDZ010010860.1:0-29720 GCA_030264555.1 Aleochara sp. GC000083
AACATTAAGTTAGTCTCATGGCGGAACTTTCAACTAAATCTATTATCGAATGACGGTGTAGGTAGTTGGTCAAACCGGAAAGTTTCGTCAACTTTTTAAATTGCTCGCGAATTTTTTAAAGAAAGTACATGGTATTTGCAATTTTCAAGAGCAGAAACTGATTAGTTAAGAATAGGCATTTGGTTACCATTAATTTTTCTGATAGACACAAAAGTTTAAAACTTTAGGCAGTTTTGAATAGGATAGATTTTTGAAGTTTAGGTTATCAACAACCCACATTATTTATCGGTGAATAATGTGGGTTGTTGGTGGATGGGATCTTTTGTTTGTTCCCAGGATCCAAAATAGTTCCATGGAAGGAAGTCCTGAATTTCCACCGATGGATCAAGATTTCGAATGAAGAACGAGAAGGTGTAAGATCTCAGTGGTATAAAATGTGAAAATTTCTTTGTTTCCCAATTTGAATTTCTATTGCACCTCGGATGGCCATCCCAAACCTTACGATCCATCCCAAAAAACTATGTTCTGTTCTTTGTTTCACAGATTTTGGAGATGTCACCGGAAGTACCAGCATTTTTCTTCAATAGGTAACAACATTAACCATTCAAAAAACCATGTTCTGTTCTTCTGCTTCAGATCTTTAATTTTGCTTCAACAACTTTTCGAACCAATCTTCAGACATCTTCTTTGTGGTTATTAGGTTCAGAATTTAGGTTGAATATCTTATGTTTTCAGCCAACTGATTTGGCAATCATTGGCCCATTAACTTTTTGTCTTTCTTTGAAGTTTCTTTTATCCTGATTGAATTTTCGTATAGTTATTTTTCAATTCTGTGTATTTCTGAATATTGGTCAATGGTGAATAACCAAAAACTATACAAGCTGCTTTTTCTGCGATTTCTGATTTGGGAATTGAAGGTTGATGGAATTTTCTTGTAGAAACTTTAAGGCATTCAACAATATTAGAAAATTACCTGCCACATGTAGAGTGATACTATTAGTAATTCCTCGAGGTGTTGCACATGTAAACGTTCCAGAGTCTTGAGCTTTAGCATAGTAGACAGATAAACGATACTTCCAGTCGCGTTCTTCGGCAGCAATCGCCCATCCTGAAACAGAACCAAGACATAGTTCAAAAAGCAGAACAATTTTCAGGGCGATAATTTTGCAATTGAATGAACAGGAAGATAGTAATCAAACATACAGAATGCAATCATTCATTCGCAAATGCGAGGGGCGGCAAAAAAGTCATGTGACACATTTGCGGACGCAAATCCGTTGTTATTGTTGGTGACAGTAGGCAGCATGTAGTGGGTGGTTTCCGGTCTTGTTTGCGAACTAACCATGCGCCCTTCTGGCACGATGTTCACGGGGGGCAGCCAGCCAGTGAATGGATGTCACATTTCATGCAATGCGCGTACGAACGAGCAAGCACAATACATCTTCCACTCTCTGTGTGCGAATTTCGCGTTTTGCATGTGTCAGTTTCAAACAGGGATCGTGCATGCAGCACCAAAGCAAAAGACATTATTATTATTGCAGTGACACGCGAAACGCGAATTATGCAAATCGCGTACGAGTCGGGACGGTTGGAGGCGGCGGAAACAGGAACAACAAACTCCTCCATGGAAGCAGCCGGCTTTATTCGATTATTCCCATGCTATTTTTCTATTAGCGCGCCCATTTCGGGCATTGTGTGCCATGTTTTTCAATGGTCGAGATGTCACGTACCGGACGTAGTCCGTCGTTTTATTAAATGGCAGCCATTTAAACTATAAACGCGCGATTCGAAGACGACATTTTTGCGCCATTTTTGCACCATTTGTGACGATTTTTGATGAAATTGGTTCGGACTCTTGTGCATTTTTGGCATTTTCACTTCTTGCGCCTTTTACGAATGCACAACGTGTGCATTTATACTTCCTGCAGTGGATATGTTTTTCCACTTTTACCTCGTTTTCGCTCTTCTGTATTTTATTTTTTGCTGAATTCTCAAGCTGCGTGCTCTGCATGCGCTCGTTTTAATGTAATATTTACCGGAAGCATGCGACTCGGCTGTTAAATCATAACTGCATGCAGAAGTGGCATTAGTACGAGGTACTCAAAAGGAAAATCATGAATTCTAGAGGAAATAGTTGGGCCTGGAATTTGAAATTTGTTTTCACGTGTTTTCGCGTGTTTTCGAAACTCTTCTTTCATGATGGAGGCGGGAATTTTGACCGGCTTAGATGCTGAGTGCTTTTAAATCTGGTAGAAGAGCATGAAGATGTAAATCCATGAGCGAATAGATGTAGGAATGATGCAAGATCGTTGAATCTTGTTGCAGGATATGCTCAGCTCTAGATACTTGTGTCTTTGCTTCCGCGTTGTAGAGATACAAGAAGGATAAGTATTCGGGAACATTTACAGCGTAACGTCGTGGATATTTCAGCAGACAGCTTGTCACCTTGCGTTTAGGTCCTTTGTGCACAGTACCGGAAGGACTGTTGATGGCTGAAGCATTTTCTTCCGGTAGAAATTCATGCGGCATTACAAGTTGAATCGGTTTCATAAATTAGCGAAAGAAACAATTTACAAAACAGCAAGATAACTTTAATTGAAATGCAATCAAAGTACATTATCATTTAGTTCATTTAAACTGTGATTAGAGGCAATTTTTTCATAAATTTGCGGAAATATCAAGTTTGCAAATGGCGCTCTTTTGTAAAAGTTTAAAATCGCAATATCTTCTGTTTTAATTAATGAAATATTTGGCCAATTTAGTTTTTTTTGCAATCTTTTTTAAGTATATTGACCCTGACTGAAGACAATATTTTTTCATAAATTTGCAGAAATAATTATGCGCTCAATTATAAAAGTTTAAAATTGCAATAGGTTTTTGCTAATTGAAATATTTGGCCAATTAATTTTTTTTGCATTCTTTTTAGGATATTAACTATGATTAGAGACAATTTTTTTTCTTAATTTTTGGGAACTTTTATATTTGCAAATTGCGCTCAATTGTTAAAGTTCAAATTCGCAATAACTTTTCCAATTGAAATGTTTGGCCAATCTAGTTTTTTGCTATCTTGTTAAAGTAAATTATCATTTTAGTATACTTAAAGTGATTAGACAAAACTTTTTGCGAAAATTTGCAGAAATATTAAGTTTGAAAATGGCAATTATTTATAAAAGTTTAAAGTTGCAGAAACTTTTTTCCCAATTGAAATATTTGGGCAATTTAATTATTTTTGCATTCATTATAAAATTTGCAATCATTTTAGTATACTGACTGTGATTAGAGACAACATTTTCCTTAAATTTTCGAAAATATTAGGTCGCAAATGGCGCCTAATTTTAAAAATTTAAAATCTCAGAAATTTTTTTTCTAAGTGAAATATTTGGCCAATTTAATTATTTTGCATTCATTTTAAAGTATACTGTCTTCTTAGTATATTGATTGTGATTGGAGACAACTTTTTTCTTAAATTTGCGAAAATCTTATAATTGAAAATGGTGTTCAATTGTAAAAGTTCAAAATTGCAATAACTTTTGTTCTAATTAAAATAATTGGCCAATTTAATTTTTTTTGTATTCATTTTAAAGTTAACTATCATTTTAGTATATTAACTGTAATTGAAGACAACCTTTTTTTCTTAAATTTGTAGAAATAGGAAGTTTGAAAAAGGCGCTCAACTTTTTTCCTCATTGAAATATTTGGTCAATTTATTTTTTTTACATTCATTATAATGTATGCAATCATTATAGTATATTAACTGTGATTTGAGATAAGTTTTTTCTTAAATTTGCAGAAATTTTAAGTATGAAAATGGCAATCATTTATAAAACTTTAAATTCGCAATAACATTTGTTCTAATTGAAATATTTGGGGCCAATTTAATTTTTTTTGCAATCATTTTAAAGTATACTGTCTTCTCAGTATTCTGATTGTGTTTGGAGAAAACTTTTTTCATAAATTTGCGGAAATATTAAGTTTGCAAATAGCGCTCAATTGCAAAAATTTAAAATCGCAATAACTTTTGTTCTAATTGATTTGCCAATCTAAAAACTTATTGTTTAACTATGATGATCTACAATGAAATAGCTTTCATTTCTCTTCGATCAAAACCCAATTTTCATGCATCAAATACAGGATAACGGGATCTATGGTATGCATGCGTGACAGAAACGTTTCTGTAAACAAAATACTAAATAAATTACAATATTTCGGTATGTACGTGTGTTTCGGGACACAACAGGACAATACAACGAACACGGGAGGTGATTTATATTTCCCTTGTTGACACTTTTTTCGACGAGGAGCGTGCTCTCCCGGTTTTCACTAGGGGGGCGGTTGGCCGAACGAAAAACGGGACTATTCGAGCGCGCACACACCGGGTGTGCATTAAGCGTGGCAATTCCCACAGCGATCCTGCCACCTCCACCGCCACCGCCACCGCCACTGCCATCGCCTCTAGAGCCACCGCCGCCTCCTGGGTTGTTATCCTGGAGCGCGGCAGGAGCGGCGTGCCGCAGCTGAACGCGCGATTTATATGCACAATGATTATTAATCCGAATTTTTTTACCATGGCCACTTCCTTGAATTAAGAGCGCCTTCGTACGTTTCGTGCATGATTAATCATTAATCACGTTGTAAAATGTAATCTCTTCGTTTTTCTCTTCCGCGAAACAGATTGCGGCGAATTTTCTAATGAGTCTGTTTGGTAGTTTTTCCGGCTCCGGCGTTGATTTAGAACTGTAATGCGATGGTATTGATATCGACGTTGCTCATGAATTATTACAATCAATCTACGTCTACCACCCTCGGAGGTGCATCGTATGTGTAGTGGTGGTTTTTTTCGGGAATGGTGATAACAAATCTTTGCGCTGCCAGAAATCCAACACACACGAATCGGTTTCGGTGGCCTCCGTTGGGAATGCGATCGCGAATCGAGTTCGCGAATTTTCCACATTCGGGACGTTCAACCACACACACAGTTTCCTGAGTTTCCCGCATACTGGCCCCTCTTCTTTATCCCGGATACTAACGATTCGAAACGGCAGAGAGCACGCCAATCACACAAACTTTTACGCAAAACTTCAAACATATGTATTCGGTTTTGTTCGCGCACTTGATCGATGAGAAGATTTTCCAGTCATATTAGTTTCCGATCCTCGGGGCTGGAAAAACGCGAGAAAAATGGAAAACGTGCATCAATTTCGCTCGCAGTCGAACATTCCCGAACGCGGCTGATATTAATTGAATCCTTCCGACATAAATAACGCGTCTGGATAATGAAAGGATAACGCATTAATCCGTATTTGAACACGAACCGGATGTGCTCGATTGTTGTCTGCGTTCCGGAACATGCGAAATCTAAATATAAATGGCAATCAATTGATTTCGCTTCCATCGTGGCTTTTTTCGCCCAAGCTATGCATATAAATTTTCGCCTCTAGAATGTCCGACATGTTTCGTTCAATTTTCAACCCCCCTTTCCGGGTTCTCCGAGCTGGGTTGTTGCGCATTTACCGGGTTTGTCGTTCATCTTGTTTTCTCGACTCGAATCTTTGCCTTGTTACATCGAGGGCGAGTTTCCCGTTTCCGGAAATGAACTGCCATTGCTGCATCCTCACGCACAAAATCTATTAGGGGTATTCATCACGCCATCAAACCCCCTTTCGGAATCAGGGGACCATCCTCTGGGGAATAAATACCAACCAAAGAACAAAACACCCAGAAATAAAATTCGCACATTCAAAAAAATCCGGGATAAATGATCGTATTTAATTTATTTATCATTTGTCACTCTGTCGATAAAATGGACGAATTGTCATTGATTGTTGACAGTGACGACAATAAATTTTCATTTGGTCCATGCCCATTTTAAATACTGTTGGTGAAAATTGGTGCCAATTTATTTTCTAAATTCATTCATTTTATTTCAGAATCAGTATGCAAAAAAAGTTTTGAAACAATGCGTTTTGTCGTGGAAACGTCACCTCGTTAATTTGCGCCTGGGAAAGTGTAAACTACCGGAAAATTCTTCGCACTTCCGGTTTGATAAGGGTGGTGCTGAGATAAGCAAGTTTTTGGGCGGAATGGGGGCGGCAAACATTGCAACACGTGCGTGTGAAAGGCGTCCGGGAAAAGTTTCTTTCGCGTGGCTCGAATTTAGCATTTTGCCAGTTGCTCGACAGGAAAACTAACGTTGAAACGATGGATTGCCGGATACTTTTCACGCGGATGACCATCTCGAGGCTGGACCTTTTTCCCCCCCACACGATGGGGCCTTTATTTCGAAACTTTTCTTCGGTTCGGGGAAACAGGAAAACAGGAAAACAGGGAAAAATCCAAATTATCAATTCAAATTCGAGACTTTGTCCTGTCAAGCTGCGCCACCGAACGTTCGTCCTGGTTTGCAACGGATGGACGAAAGGTCCTTTTTCTATTTCAACCCAAAGTAGTAGTTGATTTGAACAAACGCGGATTTTTGGTGTTTTCAACACAAGATGAAGGACGAAGGTCAGCGAACAAACCGCAAACTTGGTGAGTGGATCACGAAGAAGGATCAATAAGATTAGATAACACCCATTTCCTTGGTGGATTTCTTGAAGGAGGGTGTTTAGTATTACGTTTTAGATTTTTCCCCCCAAAAAGACTTGTGCTAGGGATTCAGTTCGTCACTGGGTTTTAGAAGGACGAGGTCGTCCTGTGTTACGGCGGTTACCAGTTAATCTCATTGCGTCTTCGGAGGCGGCCGAGATCACGACATTAATTTTGACGTAAACTGGGACCATCCTTGGTTGACTCGGAGGCGGCGTAAACCAGTGCGACAACCCTATGAAAATTGATTCTAATTCGATACGACTACACATCCTTTGCCCTTCTATTATCTTTATTATCCCTTTGGCCCCCGCAGCCGAAATGATCCTCGTCGGATACCTCGCAATTTCGATTGGATTATCACCGAAGCGTAATTTACATATTGAATGACAGGGTTTGCAAATTCTTATCTCGCTGATATCTGCGCGGGAAAATTTAATTAATCCATTGTTTTCGCCGAGTTGTAAAGTGGCACGAAATTTCGCGACCGAGTTTTACAACGATGTAAGGCGAAACAAAGAAGCGTCACAAACGACAAATAGAAAATAAACGCGCGGCTAAATCGCGTTGCATGGAATGTGTAATAGAACGCTTTCGGGGGCGGCAAAACGAAGGATGCGAATGTGCGCATATAAACCCACTTTGCGTATGAAATCCTTCCCGCAAGTTTGCCGAAAATTGTCAAACAACAACAATGTCAGCGTTGACGTCGACGTCGACGTCGACGAAGAAATGGTCGAAATTTTCGCATACATGAAACGCGAATATTGCAAAATCATATGCAGCTTATAAACGTCGCATTTTCTGCTAAATATTCTTAGAGAATAGTTTCAAAAATTCAATATATTCTTCATATGCAAAACATGAAAAACTTCTAATGAGAAATTTTGCCCTTGTTATACTTTTTCTAACAAGATTTGCCAAAATATTGCATTTGTGGATTAAAAAGTAAATCCTGGATATTTCGTAGAAATCAGGAGCAATTAAAAATGCGTTAGATTTAATTGCGTTCAAAGAGCACACGGTTAGCAATTAAAAGAAGTCGACGAAGAAAAAAACGGAATCGCTGAAAGTTGGCGCGCTCATTCATTTATTCATTCATTAAAAGCATGCGAAAGGATTTCATGCAAGAAGTGCGCACGAGGCAGTAAAATAAAGACAGGAAAAAAACAGAGCTGCTAGATTCGTGACTAGTTGACGATGAGGGGGTGGCAAAACCGCCTCCCAAAAGAGGTACAGATGTTTCTCGAAAAGTCGATGCAAACGAACGCGAAACGAATGTGAAACGGAGGAAAAAAGGAAATCACATCGGTTGATTGGACTTGAGCGCGCAAAAAATCTCAAGCCATCTTGATTTCCGCAATCATCGTAATCATCGATTTTCCTCTCTTATCGCCTTCGTTCGGCGCGGAAACAAAAGCCGCGTTTAAGTTTCCACGCGTCTTAAATTTAAAAAATTTACCCCTTGATAGATCCTGTCGATTAGGGAGTGATGTATTGGATGTGCGAGTGGAATTGAGTCGTGGTTTTGGGCCTTCTCTCCCATGGAACATTTCGGGAGCGGCAGACGTCCTTAATTGCTGGCGCAATTTGTGTGCCTGGCGTTTTTCCATGGATTTCATTTGGCAATCGTTTCATTGCTTGGTATTTTTTTCGGGTGTTTGCGCTGCTCTTTGGGTTATTTTTTATTGCTGCTCGTTAGGGTCTTTTATTTGTTTATTATTCATTAGGATTTAAACTCTGGAACGAATATCTGGGCAACAAAATGCACCCAAAATTTGCTTATCATGTTAGAAAGTTGTTAGGATTCAAATTAATTTCCTATCTTTTTAATTGGACAAATACTTTTTCTTCGAATTCAATTTCTGCTCTCCTCGTGCACAAAAGTACATTACAATTTGGTTGCAAATTTTTCAAGTTGTGCCCATAAATATGGTGAGCTGGTGGACCTGGTGGAAGTGGATCAACGTTGGATCTGGTGTAGAGTTATTTGGTAAAAAATGCCCCAGCTAAAGCAAATTTGGTCAAATTTTATTATCATTCATTAGAAATTTGGAAATTTTACTCATTAGAAATTCTTTTGCTTAATGTTTCAGATATGAAATGGTATTGGAGGAAATGGATCATCGTTGGATCAGGTGTAAAATAATTTGGTAAAAAATGCCCCAGCTAAAGCAAATTTGGTCAAATTTTAATATCATTAATTAGTAATTTTAAAATTTTACTCATTAGAAATTCTTTTGCTTAATGTTTCAGATAGGAAATGGTATTGGGAAATGATGAAGTACGTCGAGGGACAATAAAAGTCTGCACTCCATTACAAAAAAAGATAAGTCCTTGTTTCCTATTATAATATTAATTACATATTTATCTGCAAAACTTTAGGTTTATAATTTGAATGTTGTGCTCATAAGATATTTTTATGCTTATTGTTTCAGATAGAAAATTTTAATGGAAGTCTGCATGTAGACCTTTTGGACTTGGAGGAAATGGATCATCGCTGGATCAGGTCTAAAGTAATTTGGTAAAAAAAAGCCCCAGCTAAATCAAATTTGGTCAAATTTTATTATCATTAATTAGTAATTTTGAAATTTTACTTACTAGAAATTCTTTTGCTTAATGTTTCNGTTTCAGATAAGAAATGGTATTCGAAGAAATGGATCAACGTTGGATAAGGTGTAGAGTTTTTTTGGTAAAAATGCCCCAGCTAAAGCAAATTTGGTCAATTTTTAGTATCATTTAGTAGTAATTTGGAAATTTTACTCATTAGAAGTTCTTTTGCTTAATGTTTCAGATAGGAAATGGAAAGATAGTTGTACCATTGCTGCTAAATATCATGAAAATATTGGCCAATGTTGAGGTATGTGATTATATTGTTTGAAATGGCCTGAGATTAGCCTAATTTTTGATTTGTTTCTTTTGAATTAGGCCGAGGTCAGCGATGAACATCGGCTCAGTTTCGGGGGGTAATCATCATGTGGTATGAGCTCCTGATGGAGTTTTTTATGTTATCTGTGATGTCCAGCATATTATTTGATCGTATCATATAGTAAGTTTCTTCTGCTTGCACATTTCAGGTAGCAGTTCCGTGTGCGTTCGTTCAGCCGTCGCGCGTCGCGTCGCGTTCGGTCGTTTCGTATTCGGCGAATTGCAAAACATGACATCGCGTGCGAATTCGGTCGGTCTCGTCATGTCGCGTTCAGTTCACTCTCGAACTGATAAAAGAAATCGGTTTCGGCTGCAGGTGGGGAGCAACGAAGACAACCGGCGCTGGACATATCGCGCGCGTGCGGTTCGCGTCACACATTGAACATTCTTCAGCAGTGTGATAAAAATTGTCTTTCGTGTTTCCTTCTCGCAATAGATGGAAACAGAGACTTCGCGTCGCGATCGGGAGTGTTCCGCGCGATTTTAATAACCCGGCTAACTCGCAGTAAAATGGATAGTGCGGCGAATTCCATTCCGTTAGGGCAGTACGCAATTCGCGAGTCAAATCCGCCGAATTTAATTCGTTACTACAGCGCGCAACTAGAACTTCCGCGAGACTTCCGGTCCATTCCAATGAGGGTACCAGTCCATTCCATTGAAGGTTCCAATCCATTCCAAGGTAGCAGTCCCATGTCAAGAAGGAAGGAAGTTGCAGGTTCCAGCCAAATAGTCGTGCGGTCCAACTTATAAGGTAATATTAATATTTTCCTTGATAAAAAAATCAAATTTCTAATCTGTGTTCTTTCTTTTGATTACAGCTTCGCCAGATCACAAGAACCGCACATAAAAACAAAGGATCAAAGTGAGTACTAGTCAAGAGACTGAGCAATAGTGGCGAGTATTTATACTCAAAGCTACGGCTTCAGTTCTTGACTAATTTGCATCGAGGATCACATCAAACTTTGGGTTCAAAGTGAGTAATTTTGAGGTTCATTCTTAGATCCGCGTTCAACCGCGCCACGAATGTCCGCGTATAATTTGTAATGCGCCACCAAAATAATTTGCAAAAAATATTCAGCAATATAGATCGGAATCTATATTCCCGCAATTTTCGTGAAATGATCGGATTCGCTTTTAATGCGCACTCAATAATATATTGAGTCATTCGTTTGAGATGATTTAGGTACGACTTTTAATGCGCCCACAATCGACGACTTGAAACGCCGCAGATTTGACTAACGCAAAACGTGACTTCGTATTTTCGCAACTACTTCGTACGCTTCCGTCTCCGTTTGCGAATTAGGTATCTTCAGAATTGGCCACGGATGGAGTGAGCCCTGGGCATATCGCGCGCGCATCGTGAGCCCCATTGTATTTCTTATGTATTTCAGCGTGCAAACAAACTGTTTGTGCCGGTGCATTTCTTGTCTTTTTTTCAGCGTGCAAACAAACTGTTTGTGCCGGTTGAATATTTGTGCGTGTTAAATCTTGGCCGAGTGTTCGCACTCGGAGCTGGAGCCGGCTGCATGCCACTGAGATGTGTGCAGTCGGTCACAAGTTTCGCCTGGCGTACCGTACGCCACTCAAATCGCTACGCGGTGCAGATTTTTTGCAGTTTTAGTTTTGAATAGCGATTTGCCATCATTGGAATATTGCTAGGTAGGGAACGTCGTTCAATTAGGTGCGCGCACGAATTGCGGATAACCCTATCCTCACCTCTCTCAAACCTTTAGCTATGTATATTGTGTGTATAATGTGTTTCCGTTTCAGGAGTCAACCGCGAATTAGAACCGCGAACTTAGGTCTCGTTATTAGGTTGAACACCCGTGCAAATCCTTTATCCCACCTTTATTATGTATGTTTTTTTTCAGGAAATGACAACTTGGCGGAGCAGTGCAATTTTTAAATAGTAATGCGGAATTTTAATGCGCCAATTTGAAAGATATATTTATAAAATTACAGCTTTACTGTAATTTCAGATTTTTAATGCGGAAAAACAAGAATTTGAATTTCTAATGCGGAATTTGATTTTGCAAATTCATGAAATTGCAGCTTCACTGCAATTTCAATTTTAATATGGAATTTGAATTTGCAAATTTATGAAATTACAGCTTCACTGTAATTTCGCTTTTTGCGCGCCCAATTTTACTGCTCAATAACCAAATGCCAAGTTGTCGCTCATGTACATATTGATTTTGTTGAATTGTATTTTTGGTCCTATTTTTCCAATGTGTTACCCTACCCGTTTGCTTTACAGGTATTTTGTGTATTTGAAACTATCACATAGTATAGATTGGCAATGGCTTTTAAATATTTGGCAGATGAAATAATTCATTGGTAGATACATTTCCATGGGTATGAATTACTAGCAAAGTTGTATTTGTACTTGCACTTACAGTCGGTATAAGTCTATTAGTATGAGCAGTAAGCGTGCGCGTTTCGCCGTAATAAACGAGCCTACAACTTGAGGACATATCTCATAGTCTAATTTCCGGGAAGGTCGCTGACTAATAACAACGTTGGCATCCCTTAACAGCGTTTAACAGTACGGTCTGAGATGCTTCTCTCGCTCTGCGTTGCTCGCGTTCTCGTTTGTACATTTAGTGCAATTTCCATTGCGCGCGTATCAGCACTAAACGCTGAAGACGACCCACACTCGAGTTCGCTCACTCTCGCTTGAATTCGCACTCGGCGGGCGAGTCCATGCACATCGCGCGCGTGCGAATCGTATGATTTTCTAATATAATGTTTGCATGCATTCATATCTATGCGTGTTTACTCTCTGTGTGATTACGTAATGAAATTGAAAATGGGTATCACTCTACGCGCACTATTTTGGTATTACGATCAGTTTAAATTGAATTGAATATTCAAAGCTTTTTCATTGATTTATTCAAACATTTTTCAATAATCATATTAATAAAGAATAGATTTTAAATATACGCTCAAATTATGAACAATACATATTAGATTGTTAAATAATCCAGGGTTTTTGAAGTAATTAATATTGAATTTGAAAGATTAATTGTTAATTAAATAAATATTAAACTTTAAAGCAGTTTTAGCCATTCTCTTGAGATAGTCAAATAAAATTCCCATTTAAGGAATATTTGCATTTAAATTTATTAATTGCATCAATAAAATAATGGAATTTGGATTTATAAATAAATTTATATTGTTTTGCTCGGAGTGGTGGTTGGGAGGACGAGAAAACTAAAATAAAGCGGATGAAACGAAAATTTAAATTTAATCAATTATATCGACGAAATAAATCATCGAATTTAAAATTATATATAATCAAATTGAAGAGGGAAGAAATCTGAAGCAAACAAGATCAAGCACAATGTTCTAGTGTTACGCGTTCACGAGAAACAGGGATTTACATTTTGGTTCAGTCATACGAGGTTATTGCGCGCGGTAGTACGGCGCGCTCCGCAGAAACGCAAGTCTTAGCAGACTCAGTGGAGTCAGGCGCGCTTCGGAGTACTGCGACGTACCCGTGACTCACGCGCAAACGGTAGATTCAACGCGCACCAAATTCAATCGGTCATAACATTGCAACGGTACAAGATATTTCAAATCTGAAAATTGCATTATTAACATAGCAAAAAGTCGAATCGAATTTTGTTTTCATTCACTTCCAGTAGTTATTTGTATTGGTAATAATTAAATTTAAATTTAATCAATTATATCGACGAAATAAATCGTCGAATTTCAAATTATATATAATCAAATTGAAAAGGGAAGAAATCTGAAGCAAACAAGATCAAGCACAATGTTCTAGTGTTATGCGTTCACGAGAAACAGGGATTTACATTTTGGTTCAGTCATACGAGGTTATTGCGCCTGGTAGTACGACGCGCTCCGCAGAAACGCAAGTCGGGGCAGACTCAGTGGAGTCAGGCGCGCAACACACCGCTGCGACGTGTTCGTGGCTCGCGCGCAAACAGCACACCGAATTCAATCGCTCATAACTTTGCAACGGCATAAGATATTTCAAATCTGAAAATTGCATTATAAACAGAATATAAAGCTGAAGCAAACTTTGTTTTCATTAACATCGAGTACATATTTGTATAGGTAATAATTGAATTTAAATTTAATCAATTATATTGATGAAATAAATCACCGAATTTAAAATTATATATAATCATATGCAAAAGGGAAGAAATCTGAAGCAAACAAGATCATGCACAATGTTCTAGTGTGACGCGTTCACGAGAAATAGCGATTTACATTTTGGTTCANTCAGAATAAAAAGCTGAAGCGAACTTTGTTTTCATTCACTTCCAGTACTTATTTGTATAGGTAATAATTGAATTTAAATTTAATCAATTGTATCGAAGAAATAATACATTGAAATTAAAAATATATTTAATCATATTCAAAAGGGCAGAATTCTGAAGAAAATAAGACCTAGCACAATGTTGTAGTGTTACGCGTTCGCGAGAAACAGAGATTTACATTTTGGTTCAATCATACGCTACTGTGGCGCGCGGTACTATGGCGCGCTCCGCAAGAACGCAAGTCGCAGCAGGCTCAGTATAGTCAGACGCGCAGTAGACTACTGCGACGCACTCGTGGCTCGCGCGCTAACGGTGGACTCAACGCGCATCGAATTCAATCGCTTATAACTTCGCAACGATATAAGATATTTTAAATGTGTAAATTACATTATATACAGATCAAAAAATTGAATCGATTTCTATTTATATTTATTTTATTTGTTTGTTTACGAAGGAGTTAGATTTAAATTTAATCAATAGTTTTTTTACTATTTACTGAGTAATTGCTATTAAATGAAGTTATCAACAATTGATTAATTATTAAACCTTAGTTTGTATTAGACAAATAATTATTAGCAGATCATTTATTAAATTTATCTTCTATCATGTGATTGTGGAATTACTCTTAATTAAAAAGGACATTTTTCTCTTTCTTGTTCGGGAAGAAGAAACTCTATACTTTAATTGGTTTTGAAAATATTCGCAATTGAAGCTTTGCTCCTAGTTCCAAGATGCGCCATAATTTGACATTTTAACACTGAGTATGAACGGATGAACGGAATTTAAAACTAATGTGACATGGCAAGTACACTAAGTGTCAGTGTCTGCTTGCAAGTGGAAGCAGCTCATAGGCATTCCAATTCTCTTCAGACATAGTCAAATAAAATTCCCATTTGATATAAGCCCGCGAGTCTCGGCTGACATTAATGAGCGGCACTACATCAACACGCCGAATTATAAACGCACGGGAATGAATGAATGTAATATGTGTCTGGCAGCGCGCGCGCGTCTATTGCAATCCGTTGGCGGCAACGGCGGCGGCGGCGTCGACGGGAGCCGTTAGTGTTACCTTCCAGCGAACGCGCACATTTTCGCAGGTGCGCACGCCAAGTCTCTCTTGCTCAGCGCGTTCCTTCGATGCTCCGGCATCAGCCGCCCCCATACGCCGCTGCCGCCACCGCGTGCGATCTACAATTCCAACCACTTGCCTTAATATATAGCTAGAGGACAAACGTTCATTCGCACGCCATTACCGAATCTTAATTAAATATTTTCAGCGCGAAGATATCTCCAAGTGTCACATAAGTATGCAGGAACTGCTCGACGGCGGCAGCGGCGGCGGTGGCGGATCTTATGAGGTGCTAACGCGAATGCGAATGCGAATACGAGTCGTGCACTTAACACTCGGTCCGGCCGAGTGTGTGAGTGAGAGTCTTCTTGATCCCGCCGTCGGCGGCGGCGACGGCGACGGCTATAGCGGCACTATTAGTCGGCGGGGGCGGCGCGCACCTTCATTCCTCCGCGTCGCTCTTTGCTCATTTACCTTGTTCATTCTCATATCAAACGCTGCGGCTTCAACATGCGCCCATCACGTTCAGGTTCGCTCCTATTTGTGTTTTGGACTTGATGAGTTGTGAAATGAGATCTGTTATATTCGTGCGAGATTAACTCCCGCATCATCGTCGGTTTCATTGTAGATCGTTGTATAGCGAAAAAATGCGCCGCCGAAAATGCATGAAGTATTGCTCTAATGTGCGCCAAATGAATTCGTGCAACGACGAATTCATAACTTGGGCGAAAGTCACTAAAGAACATTTGCGTCAAATGGCACGTGCACGTCTCTCGTTCTTCGCGAATGCGGCGGCAATGTCGGAGGCGGCGGTTGCGGGGGCGGCGACGACGGGGACGTCGACGTCGGCGGGGCGGATGTATGCAACAAATTACAAAAAGGAAAGCGCCTTTTCATCATCTGCTGGGGAAATTCTCCGTTGGAAAATTACATGCTGCACGAAATATCATCGCGAGTATCATCATGTCTCATCATATCTTGCGTATTCATGCCTCATACTTCACTTTGGAAGTGAAATATATTAGAAAATAAATTCTTATCGCTCGATGCGCGTATGCGTTGGTGACAACTTGTACCGGCAATGTATACAAACTTTTTTCTTATCACTTTATTAACATATTCATTTAAGTCGGTTCACGAGTAATAGAAATGTACTTGAATAAAAGTTTGCAATGCCCTATTTTGCAAGCCTTCATGAATTGAATCTATAATGGACCATTCAAATTTTTGGCGCTTGCCAATATTGTATATTGATAACGAGTTTATTTATACATAGAGGAAAAGTAGAATGCAAATTTGATTCATAACAACTATGGAAACAATAGATGAACTAAATTTTAAATAAATGATGTCAAATTACTATTTAATTATTCTCAATTGTTATTTGAGTCACCCGAAAATTATTCCACTTTATTTTATAAATCTGACAATATTAATAGATAAAAATGTAATGCTTCATTACCTGCAGTGATTCAATTTGTAGAAGCACACTTTAAAATGCTATCAAAGGCGAAAAAAATGTCTGTGACGTACGCGACCAATGCAGACGATAATAACGCTCAAATGAAAGTTACCTTCTTTCAGCATTCTGCTGATGTGACATTCGGCGATAATATTTCGTGAAAATAGAAAACATTTCGCGACAAAGGAAGCCCGCAACAATAAGTCGTTAGAGTCATCGCGATGAAATTTAGTGGAAACGATATAAATGTCGTTGCGTTGCTTCTTCAGCCATACGTGTCTTCTGCTACCTTGCTGCTTGCTGCTGGCATCGTTTTTCTCGTGAAAGGAAACCGCATGTATCGGGGCATCTAATCGAGTCTTTTAAGCCACTTCAATATCATGTGGTATGTCCGTATATCCTTGTGTTATTGTACGATTTGGCCTGATCGAAATTTTTGTGCTCACTTCAAGCGTAACTTTTTAAAACTGCGATTTTGTTGGATGTATAAGAAACTGTATCAGGAAGTGGAGTTTTGCAGTGTTTACATTTAAATTTATTAATTGAACTAATAAAATAAAATATTTAAATATAATATGTATTGAGTTGCTCGGAGTGGTGGTTGGGAGGACGAGATAACTAAAATAAAATCAGACGAAATTATCTTCATCTGATAAATATAACGCGAGAAAGAAAGATTTGCATTTTAGTTCAGTCATACTCTGTAGTTGCGCGCGCTATTACGACGCGCTCTGACGAAACGCGTGACAGTACAGACTCAACGGAGTGTGCCGCGCAGCAGACTACTGCGACGCAGTCGGCGCTCACACGCAAACGGCTGACTCAACGCGCACTGCATTCAACTGCTCATAACTTTGCACTGGTGTAAGATTTTTTAAAAACGAAAATTGCATATTAAAAAGAATCAAAAGCTGAATTGATTGATCTTTTATAATATCTTAAATATCAATTTGTTTAGGAAATGTTTGCATTTGAATTTAATCAATTGAATCAATGAAAATAATTCTTGGAATTTATATTTAAACATAATCATATGTAAAAAGGAAAAAATCTGTAGCAAACAACACCAGGTACAATAATTTTGGGTAACCCGTTCACGAGAAACAGGCATTTGAATTTTGTTTCCGCGTTACCGCTTTGTAGCGCGCGGTACTGTGACGCGCTCTGCATGAACGCAAGTCGCGTGCGACTCAGTGGAGTCAGGCGCGCAGCAGACCACTGCGACGTTCTCGTGGCTCACGCGCAAACAGTAGACTCAACGCGCTACGAATTCAATCACCTATAATTTCGCAACGATAAAAGATATTTCAAATATGAAAATTGAATTAAAAACACAACAAAAAGTTGTATTGATATCTCTTTACTAAATTTAATCAACTAATTATATTAATTAATTAATTTATGGAGATTAGAACTAAATTCGATATTATTTTAATTTGCCATGTTTACTTATCATTATTTTTGATGAAACAAAGCATAGACTTTTCCTTACATATTTTAGAAGCAAATTTCAATTTTAATTCCAGTTTTTGGAAAAGTATATTGTGTTGAAATCCGCCACTGACTGGAAATATAAACTAGGCAGATATTAAAATATTTAGAATAGGAAAAGTAGCGAAGAGACGATGAGAAAACTCGGGTGGTACTGTTCATCGAAGCGCGCGCGGATCTAGGCAATTAGTCCAGATTTATATTTAGCAAATATGCACGAATCGGCCGCCCCCCGGGGGAAAATTATGTGTTAAATCGAATTAGAGTGGCGGCACAGCGCGGTGTTAAGAGATCATGGAAAAGTATTTATCGCTGGTGCACAAGCCGCTCTTCAATGCGCATTTTCACACACGTTATTAACTTACATCGTGAATTCGTTCGGTAAACAAGCAGCTCTAAATTAACATTACATCGAGTTTGCATTGCTCGAAGCTTTTTTGTGCTAGAGTAACTTGTGAAAAATTTGCACATATTTAAATTAATGTACCAACATTGAAGTAACTTGGAAAAAATATAAATTAGCTTGATTTATGTTTACACTATTAAAATATGATATTTTTTGTTGAATTTAAATTTTGACACTCAGCAATTAATATGAAAATATTTTCTCTTGGTGCATATCATTTAATAAGTTAATTTGAGATATTAAATTGAAGATTTTATACTATAATATGTCAAATTTTAGTAAAATTTATTGAGCTTATTAAGTAATATCATTACTATCAAGCAAATGCTTTACCATATAAAATCGACACCGCTGTCATTCTCACTCACAATACTTAACGAATACTAGTAAGTGTACAGCAAGCACTCATAAGTTTGAGACATCGTTATAATAATATGTTTGCGTGGTATCAACGTGCATGTCTCGGGAAAGCCTTGGAAATCCGGGGAAAGCATACACAAGCGAAATGTTTAGGCACTGTACGTGGGGGGCAGCCTCACGTTTGCAAGGAGGCGGCAGGTTGACAAGCTCTATACTATAATATCTACGGATTATATAGAGCGGTTGTGCGTTCAGGGACCATTCCTTCATTCGTTGGGGGCGGGCGCCAGTAGAACACCTTCGAACGATTTACACGTGTGTACGCGAATAGATTTCTAGATATTGTACGAGTTGCGGCCGCCTCCGCAAACTTGCCTTAAATTCAGCGATACGAAGGAGACAAATTGCTCGTGAACGCGTTTCCCTGCCACTGACAGGTGCCCCCCGATCAGACACACCTTAAATACGTCAATTTATTGTGGCTTGTTACATATCACACACAATATCAAACCCGCACGGATGCGAATAAATAATTTCTGGTCTCGTTTCTGCATCCGGGAGATTTACGGTTTTCGGTGGGAGGTATAAGAAGAAAAACGAAACTGAACCCTTATATAGTTTTAAGGACCTTCTATTATGTATCCCACGGAAGGGAACATGGTAAGACGGTTCAAGTATAGGATTTACGCGTCCTAAACCGCGAGCCGATTATGCTTGTACTCGCTGGGTCCTCGAGAGGAATTGGCGGAGGCGCCGGTCACATTGCAGGCATTCGGCTGGAGAAGGGAAGTCAATGCCAACGAAGGGAGGCGGCATATGAAACGTCGTCTCGTCTCTGAATAACAATGCGATGGTAAATAAGAGGGGCTTAAGGTGTCAATAAAACCGCCAGCTCCGTGCGTATTTCCGGCACATTTCGCGTCCATGTCTGCCTCGCAGCAATTCAAATCCGACATTTTTTCCGCTTCATGTCAGGCATTCGCTACCATTATTTACCGACAAGGCAACATGAAACCAAAAATGTGCAGGAGAATCCGCAGTTAATTTCTGTTTGAATCGGTGAATTTGGATCATCGTATTGATGATGATGAATCCTTCGAATATCGGCTTTGATGTTTTCCGGGTCCGGGTCCATCCCATTTCTATTCGTAATTGAAACGATGAGCGCTTGCTTCGCGATTGCCATCGATGAAGAGGCGGCTGGAACTTGGTACGTTGCCGCCGTCGTTGGCGTCTTGCGTGCAGCATTTAAATACGTAATCTGTATGCAAGTCGAGTAAGTTTGTCTTAGCAGTGCAAATTCGCCGCCGCCCCCCGGTTCACAAACGAATCCGTTTCGACCTCGATTTTCAAAGACCGAATGCAATAAGGCTGAGAGAACGTTGTTCCAAAACAACCGCATCCAGCCAACATCGACAATTACACGCTCTTGAGAGGAGGTCATAAATGCGGGAAAAAGTTATCTCTGTTCGATTGCGGCATTGATTTGTAAATTACCTATCGCTAATTACCATATTCATGCGCAAATCTCTCGTCGCTGTTATTATTTTCTATTTTCCCATACGCCGTGTGGATTGAGCGCACATTTTCGTAATTGCTTGGTCGTTCATCCGTTCCAACATTCATTCCACAACAATATGTGCTGCTCTCATTAGTTCTTCAGCCATCCTGGATGTGGCTCCAGCCACACAAATAGGAATGAAAATCGCTTATGAAAGAGAGAAGTTGGCATTTGCATTTAGCGCATGCTGGGGCGAGAGCTTGTTGCATAATTTTTCGTTGCGAATATGTAATTCAATTGTTGCAGATGACCAGTCGCAAATAGGGAAAAAACGTGGACAACATATGTAAATGAAACCAACGCGGCAGCATGTCGGGCACGCGCGTATCCGATAAAAATATAATTTTCCGATGCACTGAATTATTTACTGATTTAATCGCCGCCGCTTGCATTTTATTAGTGTTAGTTTGATATGCTTTTTACCTTTTTAACTGGTGCCACGCATCGGGGGCAGCTTTGCCGCCTCCTGCCGCCCTTCCGGTAGAAAAATTTCAATTCCATGCTCGGTTTGTGTTCATTTTTTTTGTAATGCATCGCCCTAAAATTGGTCAGTGAGCGCTCTCAATGCAGTATTCAATTGATTGATAGTTTACTATTGGATTTTTGATTTGTTTTTTTGCCAAAATGCATTCACTCAATAACAAAAATATTATTGTCCTCAAACGATGAATGCAACTCATTATAGATAAAAATGGAATGAAATATTTTCAATCACATTTTACCAGAAAACAAAATAAAATATTCAATCGGCCAATCGCAACATATCTTTAGTATTTATAACATTATAAATTATGTTACGGTAAATGAATTGAATTGAATTTTCTGCGAGTCAAAAATTTAAAATCTGATTTTTATTAATGTTATTAATGTTATTAATAAAACGCTAACAGATATTCTAAATATTAAAAGTGCATAATCAACAATAATGAAAAATGAATCGTTTTCTCTTTCCAAAAAATTTTGTTACTCTTTTATATAGGAGATACCTGCATCTATATTTAAATAAATATATCGTTAAAGCACGTTATAATATTTCACATTAAAAGCAATGATACTCAAGTCCGTTAAATTCTGAATCAAATGAGACCAAGTAGCATATTTTTACGTCAATAGTTCATGAGATATAGCGATTTAAAAATTTCTTCCACAATACCCGAGCGCCGCGACGAGTACCTGTACACGCTCTGCAGTAACGCAAGTCGCGAGAGAGTCAGCCGAGTCTTCCGCACGGTACACAAATGCGACGCGCTCGCGACTCACCCGCTAACGAGAGACTTAACGCGCATCGAATTGAATCGCTTATAATTTTAGAACTGTAAAAGATATTTTAAATATTAAGAGTGCGCACTAAACAGCTATAAATAATGAATCAATTTCTGCTTACGGAATTACTTATTATCCATTTATATAGAAGATACTTGTACTTATGTTTAAATAATTGTATCATTTAAACACGTTATAATATTCCACATTAAAAGCAATAACACTTAAGTTCGTTAAATTCTGAATCAAATGAGACTAAGTAGCATATTTTTACGTCAATAGTTCATGAGATATGGCGATTTAAACATTACTTCCACAATACCCGTATGCCGCGAGTAGTACCTTCATACGCTCTGCAGTAACGCAAGTCGCGCGAGACTCAGCGGAGTATTCCGCGCAGCGCACTACTGCGACGCGCTCGTGGCTCACCCGCTCACGTAGGACTCAGTGCACGCCGAATTCAATCGCTCATAACTTTGCAACGGTATAAGATATTTCAAATATGAAAATTACATTATAAACAGAACAAAGAGTTGAATCGATTACTGTTTACATTCATTTCAAATAGTTATTTGTATAGGTAATATTTGGATTTAAATTTAATCAATTATATCAAGGAAATAATTCATCAAAATTACAAATATATTTAATTATTTTCAAAAGGGAAGATACACAATGTTTTTGTGTGACTCGTTTGCGACAAATTGTAGATTTATCACGCAACATTTTAAATTATCTTTAATTAGGCAAGAAAGTTGTTTGCTGAATGAAAATTCAATTGAAATAACAAAACAGCAGGGAATCTTAAGGGTGTGTAGTCACACTAATTAAGTCGCACCTAAATAGTTGTCAACACGGTTACAAATGAATTGCAAACTATGCCGCCCCCCGCATGCATATTTGATTATAAAATCGCCAGGCAGAAATGAAGAAGTGAGGTTGAAAACAAAGGAAGTTTCTTGAGGTTGAATTTCGCTAGATTCTAACAGCGTGAGGGCAAATGCACATATGAAGTAAAGTTTCACATCATTTTTTTCTGCCCTGGCGTATTATTTCTTCATTTCATCCATCCATGGTGCGATGGTGGCCAATGCCAACAAGTTTTCTTCAAGTAGCACTCTACATACACACCTCACACAGGAAAAGAACATATTGCTCAAGCCATAGCAGTTATATAGTGCTGCCGCCAAGAGTGAGAGTGCCAAGAAAGGAAATTTCCATTTTGCGCATTTCCATTTTCCGCTTTTCACCTTTGCCATTCCACTGATGGCTGATGGCTTTTTTCACCGCGGAAAAAATGAGAGAAGGAAAGAATAAGAAATATGTCTTCTTGAAGATATTTTGAGATTTCCACATGGAAATCCTGTTTGTCAAATAGACGCAAATACCAATTGTACCATTGAAATTTAAAATTTACGATTAGAAATTTCACTTTTTATTAGCATAGTCAATTAATGGTAATTTCCTCAACCAATAATTTACTCTGGTTTTGATGTCAGATTTGACAAAAAAAGCGCGTTAAACTTGTCAGCAGCATCA
Source organism: Aleochara sp. GC000083 (assembly GCA_030264555.1). NCBI lineage: Eukaryota > Metazoa > Arthropoda > Insecta > Coleoptera > Staphylinidae > Aleochara > Aleochara sp. GC000083. The sequence continues at coordinate 22,951 of JARJDZ010010860.1, forward strand.
AATTAATATTGACCAACATTCTGATATTGATGGGAAAATGGATAAAGCTCTTAAATTTTTGAAAACCGCACTTGATTAATGACTAAAAATAACACGGTGCGCACTCAATTACCAATAGATTAATCACACTTCTCTCATTGAATCGCTCGAATCTAGACCATTTTAATGCACTTTTTCTTGGTCGATTTTTGCATGAGCGCGAAAAATTTTCGCTTGGGAAATCGAGAATTATTCATGAAGTACGTGGAATAATTGTTAATAGTATCGATGCTTCTATCGGCGGGAGAGAATTCGAGACAAGTCTTCAGTTCAGGATGTATTGAATATAATGTCGTTCTCTTCCTCTTTGTGCGTGGGCGGCGGTTGGCGGCGGCGGTGAAGAGATATTGAGGGATGGAAATACGAGCGGTGTGTGTATTCATGTCTCATAATCAGCAGCAGCGCGCATGGCTAATGCGCCCATCATCGACGAGCACACTTCCTTTTAAGCGTTTTGAATATTTAATGTCGCTGCCGCGCATCACGCCGGAAACCGCCATCATCGTCGGCGGCATCGTCATCTCATCCTGCCATATACCATCACCAGGATGGCTCTACCTACGTGATTGAAAACTTACTTCTAAGTCTTTTCATTACTCCATTCGCATTGCATCCGTTCGGGCGCGTATCATTCGAACCAGACGGTTGGTTCTTCTGCTGTTGCTGCCGACTCCATCTTCAGTGTTTGATCTATCATTTGGTATTCCCACTTAGAGCGATTTAAATAGGAATTTTGTATAATTAAATAATTGCGAAAGCATTTCTTTAATAGGGAAAATGCAATTGTCTCGAGGAAACTTTTGATGACAAATTATTGTCAAGAATTTAGATGAAAGTGAAGGCAACTGCGGAAATCGAAAATAAATTTTTAAAATAAAACCTCTTGTGAAAAAAAAAAGATGTATAAATGATTCATATGAAGAAATGAAGTCAAGTTAAAAGCTACTTCCTACGCTCGCCAATCTGAAATATTAATGACTCATTTCGGAATCAATAAGAAAGAAACTTTTCTTAGAAGAAGATTTTTCCCACTTCAGCGTTACCCGTAAAAAATGCCTAATGAATGTTGTAATTACATCCAACATTGATAAAGCTCTCTACTTGCAATGTTGTTTCCAGATACAAACTCGGTACGCGTCGTTCTTATACTTAACTTAATGAATCCTCAAATTGCCTTTAGATATTATGTCCTCCGTGTGATGTGACCACCTCCGATAGGTGTACACTTATTTCTTCTTGAGAATGGCGGATGGGGGTAATAAAAAATACGATCTCAACCGTAGAATCTCCACCGAGACATAGGCAACAAACAGCCTCCGGTTCTTGCGACTACCACACATGAAGAAGTCGAAGGGCAGAATTGGTCGAGTCGGATGAAAACGAAGCTTGACTACCATCAAGTCCGACGCGGCATCACATCGCGTATAAGCAATATAAAATACAAGCAAAAACGTGCTTCGGCGAAGAAGGGACCAAAGACCATCGAGAATCTCATGTGGAGGCGGCGGCCACACAACTTCAAGTGTATTCTCGGCACATCCTCGTTGCCGCCACCAGCACTGCCGTTCTTGCAGCTACTTGAACGGGGGCCGACATTAACGACGCTAAACGCGAGTGATTTATTTAATACTGGATAATTTATATTTACATCTCTGCGCGATTCGGCAATCCAAATTAAGATTTACGCGCTACATCTTTTGCTCTTAGAAGTGGACACTCTCAGTCACGAGAATTATTAATTATGATGAGAGATGAGAGAAAAAATATGATCGAAATTTTTGGTGATAGGAAGGGGAAATTAATGAGCGTTAAAGTAATGACATATTTTATGGTTAATTAAGTATATTTACGATTTGATTAGTTTCATCATGGATGAAATATTTCTGCTCGTTAATATTTTCATTAAGTTTTCATTACTCAATCATGAGATTTTAAAAATAATCATAATTCAATTATAAGAAATTGAATTTTAAATCGAAAATTATCGTACTTTCTTGAAGAATAAGTTCTTCAAATCAATGTCAAACTCAAAAAGAAATTGAGAGCTCAATTAGAACAAAACAAGTTGATTTTTTGACAATTAAAAACGATTTTATGATAACTTTTAAATTCACCACTGTTCTCATCGTCTGATGAAGATCTGAAGACTCTGTTCGTGCATTAAACGGGTTATTTGTCGCTTATCTAAGATGCGACAATGTATCTTAGGTAAAAGTACATGTTGCGCCTTCCTTCTGGGTCGTAGAAGAGACAGAGTGCCCATAATCGTGGGAAGAGAATTGAAGTGAATGCAATGCAACGAGAGCGCGCGCGGCTGCAAAAAAAGAGCTGAAAACGAAGCGAGCGAAGCGCCTCAATGAATATTTCAGCGTACAGCGGAGATTTTTGTCCGTGATAATACATATTTTATAAGCTTTCCGGCCGGGATTTTCGCTTAAAAGTGTCTATTATATGATGATGCCTTACAGGCCCATCCATGCTGCATTCGGTATGTTTCTTCACGGTTTTTCCTTCCTTAAGTGCGTGTGTTTTAACGGACCTGTAAACTCGCCTATTTTGTATGTGTCTCGGTATATGCATAATTTCCAACTCTTCTTCAGAATCTATGCGTTGTCACCTTCGTTTACTATTAGTCTTATGCGCACTACCAGCCAACTGCTTAAGACGTAACTAAAAATTGCAAGCATATTTTCGAGTATTCCTGCGCGGAAAGGTGATTGGATACGCTGAAACAGGGTTCGATTCTTGCGCTGGCAGGATAATGCATGGGTGTAATGTAAGCTGCGGGGGCGTGGGAGCAGCAGGGGGCAGCATCGAGACACGATGAGAGCGCGGAGATAGATGCACACATTTGTGTGGTCTGTATATCCGATGGGACGAGGGTTTATACTTTCCGTCACCATCTATATCCGGAATCGACGTTCGTTGCCGCCACCGCCACCGCCGCCGCCGTCTCCCGCTCAAAGCTCCCAGATTGAACATTCAAATCCGGCACGCAGACACTCGAGCCCATCAGTACCACTTTACAATGATAGTCCCTCTACGATTGCGATGGTGCTCTGATGTGTTCGGTACGAGTCGTAGGCGGCAAAAGGGGGCGGTTGGGTGAAATAAGTCCGGTGTTCAAACTATTCACCAACGACTTATTGCTATTATCAATAGTCATATATGATTCTAGACGAGATTTGGTGTCTTTAGCATATATTTTTGAAATTGCAAATTTTGCAAATTAATTTTTAACAAAAAAAATGGTTTTAGAGATTCAAAACCTAGAGATAGTCTGACTTGAAAAGAAGCGAAAGTAAGGGAATTGAAAAACGTTGACTTTCTCATTCACTTTCATCTTTCCCGCTTTTCTTTTTTGCCCCTTTGTTTCACTTTTTATTTTTGTATAGGCGTGCCAGCAATCAATCCCTAAAGCCAAATACAAATAATTTTTCAATTGAATTCGCCACAAAAAGCGCACCCCACGATTGAATGAAACAAACGCGAAAACTCGTGAAAAAGCGAAGGATAATAAATCCTCAACTCGTAGACGTATTATTTACATTTAACCCAATAAGATATTCAAATTCGCAGTTATCCTGCAAATAATTGAGGACTTCTCAGACATATAAATATGAAAATCAAAAGGATTTGGATTTGAATCAATGAGGCGTAAAATATGCTCACATAATGTGACCCTTTAAAGGGGCACCCTTCTTCATGTGCTCGCTTCCGGTTTGCCTTCGCATTTTTAACCGTACAAGTGGGTGCTGAAAACGGGACCTTAATACATACACCACTTTCAACATGGGAAATAGGATCAAACGCATGGGGGCGGCACAGTAGACAAAGTTGCTGGGTCGTGGTCGCGCAGTAAAAGTAAAAGTATAGAGTGCTGGGCATTTGGCCATCTGAGGCGAAAGAAAAGTTGAGGCAATGAAAAGAAATATGGAATGAAATGCAATCCCAGAAAACCGCCCGTCAATGCGAAGACGAGCCAAGCAAGAGGGAAAAATTGCAGGAATCCTCAATGGTAGTAGACTCGCGCTCCTTTTCCATGGGACGGGAAATATCGTTGTTAAATTGGCGGAAGTGATCTTCGGAATGCCGGCGAATGGCGGCGCATAAGCGATTTTCCGTTTGTACCTTGCCGAAGAAGAAGAAGTACCCAACACTGCTCTCATTTCTTTCGCTGTCTGCTGGTGGTTAGTCTTGGAGGATGGTGTTCATATTCAAAATCCTGCAGATCGTTTTGCGGCTTGTTTCTTGCAGGGCAGGCCCACGAGGACATTCCATCAATTGCACATATCCGTACTTATCAACGTACCAAGCGCTCCATATAGATAATAAACGGTACAATAAACGTAGGAATAGGACGATTGCGAAGGATGTGCCTGCTCTTTTCTACTTCTTTGCTTCTCTGGCTTCGTGGATGCTGCTGCATCGTTCGACTCGATGTCTTAATACTTTAGGAACCAGCGACCTTTTTCAATTTTCATAATTTTCCACACGGAGAGACAATGCCATCCGGACCACTACTACTAGCATGCTTCATATCTTTGTTCTTCTTCTTCGACTGGTTCTTCTTCGTCCTTTTTCATGGTAGGCTCGCTGGCCGCGCGCGCGTAATCCTTAAAGACGGAAACACATTTTACGACTTTGTTGTACTCTTTAGGAGGGCGCAACTCAATTCGTCTCTTCTTCTTCGCATGCACAGGAGACCAGCCCGACGAGTTCTGGTTGGTTGACGATTTTTGTTCGGTGCAACGTTGTCAGCAAGAGTTGAACGCCGTCGAAAACTCCAACCAGGAAGAGGAAAACTTAAAAACTCGCAGAAACGAACCGAACTCTATTCGTATTATTTTCACTGTTCCTTTAGTCCTTCTTAGTCCTCTTATAGTTTATTAGACAGTCATTTTGTTTCTGGGTTCTTCAGATGGGCATCGAAGAAGTCAGAAACAATATCATCGTCTTAATCATGATTATGAAGTATTTTCTTTTTCACAATTTCTTCAGTTCTCTTTACTTTTTTTGTTATCTCAAAAAGTCTTAGAAGTCTCTCTTCGATATACTTTCAAAAGTTTTGAAATATATGAAAAATCTTTTGGTTTCATTACAAATTATAAGAGACAAAAATAGTAGAATTGTATTCGCAGAAATAAACTTAGTCGAAGAATCCAAAAAATCATTATGAACTTAATTACTTCGCTTTCGCAATCTTCTTGTTTGTTGTTGTTTCAAGCGATAGCTAATCGGACTTGTCTCAATTTATAATAATTTGCCAGCGCATTTTTCTGATACTAAGATAATTAACAAATTTATATTGCTTCGCAACTTTAAAAGTAGAAGAAGAGGAGAAGAAGAAGAGAACGAGGGCTGCCTCTTATAAAGAAGAAAATCGAAACGTCGCTTCGTAATAATAACGCAATAAATCAGTTTAATTGCTACTCAGGCGTATAATGAATAATTACCAAACAGTAAAATAACTCTGCAGCGGCGGCGGTAACAGTTGAGGTGGCGGTGGCAAATATGAAGGCGGGGGCGGTTTTTTTCATGCACATGCTGTTGTTTATCTGCGTACAAACGCAAAGCAGATACTGTGGCTGAAAATGCAAATATTTAAGCGTACACTTGACGGTGGGTACTTGAGGGGCGGTAAAGGGTTGTAAAAATTTGAAAAATTTAATATCACATATTAATTTGTCGGTTTCAAGGTAGTTTTCAATGAAAAAATTCCCACGAGGATGGGATGGATATTATGCATATCGTTGAGCATCGCACTCGCACTTATCCTGATGGCAGGGGCAGGACGATGTCGGTGGTGGAGGTGGTGGTGGCGGTTGGTGGCGGCGGCAGTGGCGCCTGCTCCCCTGCCATCCGTTATCCTGGCGCGCGTTTTCCCGACGAATTCTCAACCAGTGCGGCTCTAGCCGTCGTCCTGCAACGAGCACATAATTTGATCTTCCTTGATCCGAGCTTACGCGTGTTTCAAAATTCGGCGAACACGTAGATTCATTGCTGAAGGGATAATTATCCTGCGGTGCCAATTTTCGGTATTGGTTTTCTGACAAATTCGCGCAGCATGCATAACGCCACCTTCAGCTGCAACTTCAGCCTCCGCCTCAGTCTCAGTCTGTAAATTGTTGAGAGGCAGCCCGAAGAAGTCGAATTCAAATGCCGACCGACGAAGAGTCGTACATCAATGGCGTCGGTGGAGGCGGCGGTGGCGGTGGCGGCCGGACGCAGAGTATCTACCAGCAGGCCTCCACCGGCGAGAAGCACGTGCTCTTCTATCCGACGTCGCCGGCGCCGTCAGCCGCCAATTCGGAAACGGAGCGCCGCAGCTGGTCGGCGGCATCCTCGTCCTTCGTTAACGCACATGTAAGTGTTCGCTCGCTACGTGATGTGGTGTGTTTTTCCCCCTTCGACTACGACTCGTTCCCGAAAAGGCATCGCAGATGCAACAGATTTATGCATGCAAAACCACCAGCGAAACCATACAAATTGCGCTCCCCGAAATCGAATCGAGTCCGCATCGAATTGAGCTGATGGAAAACGGGACGCGGTGTATGCAAAATGAGTTCATTTACGAAAATCCATAGTGTTTGTGTAATTTGCATTTTCATAGCATGAGCCGTCGCGAAATTGGGGAATAATAAATTACGCTCCCAAAATATACCTAGTACCAAAAATCAAATACGGTCGAACATGAAAAATTAGGACAGAAATACAACGATGAGTTTGAG
>JARJDZ010010861.1:0-26445 GCA_030264555.1 Aleochara sp. GC000083
ACTCAAACTATAAATAAAAACTTTAAAATAAGAAATACAATTAGATGCTCATTTACCTATCGCACTTACTGGGATAATGTATACAAGTCTCTATTTCCTCCAACATTTAGCAGACCCATGGCTCTGTAACAAGAAATATAATTAAATATTCACTTATTTACAGCCAGCACATATGGTGGTGGGTGAACATTGAAACCTCCAGAGAAAATGACAAACCGTGGCGTGGAGGAAAAAGTTTCAATTAACGAGGTACTACTGTAGAAAAGAAATAAGTTTTGATCAATGCGGGTATAAAGTGATACTTTATTCCCGGGGTTCGAAACTCGGATAAGTGGGGCCATAAAAACCATTTCTCAACGGACCGACTATACAAGGGGGTGTAAAGCAAGATAAAGCCGCGCGCCCACTTGAGGGAATAAAGTGTTACTTTACTCCCGCGATTTGAATTTGGCGCCTTTTACTCCGGCCACCAGCATAACCAAGAAAATCAACCAACAAAGTGTAAATTGAACAACTTAGTATCCGAAGAATAAGATTTCTAATTAAATATTAAGGAAAGCCAAATGAGGAAAAGGAAGTACAACAGAAGATCCCACAGTTACAAATTGTTAAAGACCACCCCACATATATTTAAATGATGCCCTACCCCTACATTAATGGTGCACACAATACCATATGTATAATGCTACAGTACGATGACATACAGTATAACATAAAACATTTATAGAAGTAAATTGTTAAACAATACCTTAAGAGACTCTTACAGAAGCCCGTACTGCTTGAAGATACTTTCCAAGAGTCCCAGGCAGCTAGAAGTTATCCATATTTGTGAAGTGACTCCATGAAAACATGGTAAATCCTAAAATCAGAAAAATGAAGACATACATTATAACATATTGTAATAAATTGTTAAAGAATACCTTATAGAGACTGCTGCAGAAGACATACTCGCCATTCTCGGAAAGTCTGTAATAATAAAAATAATCAATGTGTTCACATATTGAGTGCAAAAATAAATTGTTTACAAATTACCTTCATATTGGCTGTGCAATGCCCATCACTGCCCAAAGTTGCTCATCCAGGATGCAATGGCGACTCGAGCCATATTGGGAAAGTTTAAATAATTCCCAAAATACCTTGATAATTGCGGCGAAATGTCCAACGCTGCCCAAAGTCGCTGCAATATGCATATACATATGTCATATATTATAACATATTGTATTTACTGAAATAAATTATTAAAAAATACCTTAATTGAGTGCTACAGAAGCATGTACTGCTTGGAGACACTTTCTAGATGTGCCTTGCAGCTTGTAATTCTCCATATTAGTCAAACACACTCCAAGAAAACATGGAAGATTCTAAAACCGATATAAATTGTTATATAATACCTTAAGAGACTGCTGCAGAAGCCTATACTGCTTGGACATGCTTTCCAGACCCAACGCGATGCATTAAAAAGGCGCAAAGGGCACTATCTCCTTACAGTGCCAGACTAGAGTCAAGCTCAACAAAGTTTTCTTTCTCCTGTCCCTGGCAGCTTGACATTCTCCATATTCATCACGCAGAATCCTAGAAAACATTCTAAAATAAGAAAAATTATGACATGCAATATAACATATGTTGAAATAAATTGTTAAACAATACCTTAAGAGACTGCTGCGATGCATAAGCCCACACTGCTTGGAGATGCTTCTAAGTTATCTTCAAAAGATTAAAGTTATTCTTATTTGTCAAGCAGACTCCAAAAAACATAAGATTCTAAAATAAGAGAAATTTCACATACATTATAACATATAGTATTTATTGAAATAAATCGTTAAATAATACCTTAAGAGACTACTGCAGAAGCAAACACTGCTTAGGACCGATTGGAGATGCTTTTCGGATGTCCCTTGCGGTTTGAATTTCTCCATATACACCAAGCATACTCCAAGAAAACATGGAAGATTCTAAAATAAGAGAAATTATGTCATACATTATTAAATATGGTATTTATTGAAATACATGGTTAAATAATACCTTAAGAGCCTGCTGCTGAAGCCCACAATGCTTGAAGACAGCTAAGAGATGTTTTCCAGATGCCCCTAGCAGCTAGAATTTCCCCAAGCAGACTCCAAGAAAACAAGATTCTAAAGTAAGACAAATACGTCATACTTTATAACATATAGTATTTATTGAAATAAATTGTTAAATAATATTGGAATAAATTTGGAATTTAGCTCCCCGGTTAAAGGGTCAAGAGATTGCTGCAGAAGCTCACACTGCTTGGAGACTGCTTGGATGTGCTTTCCAGGTGTACCTGGCAGCTTGAACACAACATGGAAGATTCTAAAATAAGAGAAATTATGTCATACATTATAATATACATATAGTAATTATAGTAAATGTTAAACAATAATAATAATTGTAGAATTATGTCCAGCGCTGCAAAAATTAAAATAATAAGACAGGTGTTCACCTATTGAATGTACAAAAAATTGTTTACAAAATACCTTAAAATTTACAGCTAAACGTCCTACGCTGCCCAAAGTTCCTCCAGTATACAATGCCGACTCCAGCCATACTTGCAGATTTTACAAAGAACCTTAATAATTGCAGCAAATAAGAATTGATTATTTAAAACTTGAAAAACCCACTGATGTTACATACATCATGGGTCAACTGCTCAAAAACTTGCAGCTGTAACATGCATTACTTGGTGACTGCAGCCAAACATTCCCACATGTGACAAAATCCATCCATGCTAATTCTGTAATTCTCTAACATTTAAAAATAATATATGAGACATTGTTCATGATTAAATATACAGGAATTGTTTATTTAATACCTTAAGACTTTGAGAGACTGGTTTAAAACATTCCAACATGTGATCAAATCCACTACAATGCATGCAAATTCTGAAACAAATAAAAAATAATGAAACATAATGTTCACTCATCACATTTACAGGAATGAATACACAGTACCATTAACTTCGACAAGAACTAACATGGTTTGGTTTCAATCCACCCATGGCTGCTTCTTCCAATATGTGATAGACTCATCATGCTTGAAAGTTTTGTAACAAGAAATATGTAACAAGAAATGTAATGTTTGTTTCATGGAAATGAATTGATCATTTAGTGTTCTGAGAAGATGCAGCACACACCTTTGGGTCATGGTTTCAAAATATTCACTACTATATCAAGATCCTTAAACGTGTATACAAGCTTCAACAATAAATAATTTTATAATATACCATATTACAAGATATTACATTCAGGCAGAGACTGCTTACCTTTGATTCAGGTATGAACTGTTAATCGAAATTGAAAAAAATGGCGTGGTTTCAACATGTCAACTTAATCATCTACAGTCGCACCCAGTTAAAAGCAAGGCGGGAATAAAGTAGCATTTACTCCCGCGGTTTAAAACTTGGCTAAGTGGTGGTCATAAAACCAATCTGCACCAAACCGACTATATATAGGAGGGAGTAATGTGTCATTTTACTCCCGCCACGGTTTAAATCTGTACCACAAAGTACCATCAGCGAGTATAACCAAGAAAATAATGAAGACACAAAGCGAAAAGAAAATATGAAAGAATCTGAAAAATTAGATTTTTATTTTAAAGTAAAGGAAAGCCTAACGAGGAAAACGAGCTAAAAGAGAAGACAGCGCAGTAACAAATTGTTAAAGACCACACCACATGTATGTAAATGATGCACTACACAAATGATGTGTACGAAAACATATAAGGCTGCAGCAGAATGAGATATATCATAGTACTTGTTAAAATAAATATATACCTTAAGAAACTCTTGCTAGAGCCTACACTGTTTGGAGTTTGAAGTTCTCCATATTTTACAAGCAGACTCCAAGAATACATGGAAGACTCTAAAATAGAGAAAAATAACCATATATTGTACATATTTTTACACCTTTTACACTATTTATAAAAAAGATAGTAAATCAGCTAGATATTGTATTCAGGCTTTTTCCAATTAGAGAATTCATATTTAATTGGAAAGTGACAAATTTCAGATTACATGCATTACATATGTTCAAATAATTGATTATTAGTCATTGCAATATGTGGTTAATTAAATGATTGAACTGAAATATAGGATAAGCAAATTTAAGACAGATTCTTCTCAAAATATAATAACAATTTAATCTAAGTACAGCGATTCTTAGTAACGGTCTGTATTGACCGCTTCTCATTTCGGGGTACGAAAATATATAAAATAAATTAAATTTACCTAAGGATATGTTAACGTCACAAAATATTACATTCAAATTTCACTTTAATGTTCTCCAAGAAGATACATATTGGTAAGTGAAACATAAAATAATTATAAATTTTGTGTTAAGTGTTATTATAACACCAACCATGGGTCCATCAATTAGAATACAATATTAGATTGCACTATGGTTATTAAAAAATGTAAGCTTATCCTTGCAATTACAATATGACAGAATCATTACTACAATTACAGATTTCTTATGGATTTTCGTAGATAAGGCACTATTTACATCTCATGTACATATTGAAAATCCAATAGTAATAGCGAGTTGAAATAAATTATGCGTGATTTCAGAACTCCCACTGCACTACTTATTCCTTAATTACTCCGGTATTCTGATTCGTACGACGAGTACAAATCGTTGAATGCGTTTCAAGTCTTAGAACATGATGGTGCAAGGCAAAATAAAATCAATATTTATGTTTGCCGAGCTCAGTATAACAATTACTATACAAGCAAATAGTCTTTTAAAGTCTCTTCATGGGTTTCCTCGCGATTTAGGTTGTAATATACGCGATATGAGGGCCATTTTTCACAATCAAAGTAATAAATATGCACTACGTCATTTTCTCGGGAAATTAATATTGTATACAAAGTGTGCCACTATTTTGCGGCACATTTCCTCGTTAGCCAGAATTCAAAACTGACTTTCAACGGCGGTATGTTCATCAATTTCATCATTTTCACTCTCCGAATCTTGTTCATCTTCACTTGAGAGATATGTGGGCACACCCTGCAGCTGCAGAACGTCGCGCAGTTTATAATCCAAGTCGCGGCCTAGCTGCAGAACACTGCGGCCACCGTACGTATACGTGTCATAGTTGAGTGCTCTTGCAGCAGTAATTAAATAGTGCGTCAACGGGTGATTGCCGGTTTCGACGGCGATGTGCAAAACGGTGTAGCCGGATTTACCCTCTCTAGCGTTCACATCGGCACCGCCATCCAGCAGGTGTTGCATCACGTTCAAATGCCCGTAGAGAGCAGCCAGATGCAGGCAGGTTTCACCTGAAAAGATAATGAATTCAGTTTACGGTGAGCGAAACGATGGGGGATAAAATTGGAAGCAAGTCGAAAATAGATGCGTGCCAAATTTATAATTATACATTCCATCAAACGCATCATCCCACGAAATCTGTCGAGTTCTAATTTCAGTCCGTTTAATGGAATGTATAAATAATATCAAATAATTATATTTGAATACAAAACGCTGACTCAGGAAACTTCCATCAATGTTGAATGAAAAGACGCGTAATTACAAATTGTTCGGGAATTCAGCGTCATCTCTTCGCTCTGCCACTATGTGCGGCCCGCTGGGGCATTCCCACATTATTTTGGGAAGCATTGCGCCAAGTATTCGAGCGTCTGCGGTGTATTCTTAGCCGGCGTAGTACGAAAAGACTATGGCTGCAATCACGCGACAGCTCGAAATAGCCAACTACTGTTTTTATAGACACAAATATTTTGTGCGAGCCATACCATCTATGGCTGCAAGACGCGGTCTGCCCAGTGCGCTCGCCACTAGACTAATCGTTAAATTTAGATGACCCATGCATCACGAATAACAATGGAATGGCCACCCACGCTTATGTATGTTGTTTTCATCTAATTACTGATTGTAAAACTATTGGGCTGACAAATAACTTCAGGAAGAGCTGCATAATTACAATATAGCTATTCTGATAGAGATATTTGAAAGTAGTGTTCATTTTATGATGTGATTTCCTAAGTTTAGATAAAAGAGTTATACAATATGGTGTTTATGTTTTAATCGAAGCGCTTTTCTAACAAGGAAGTTAATCTGTTATTATACTTTGCTTATAAAGATAAACTTTGCCAAATAGAGAGAAGTGAAAAAATCACTGTTACAGAAGAACACTAACATCATGCAATAACATTCTACCGAATTTGTATTCCCTTGGAGTAAAGCTTTAAACACTTTTTTGTGTTAAAAATTTGAAAATGAATTATAGAAAGCTTTGGATATTTTCTACCAGAGCGGCGCCACCGGTACTTTCAAATACTTGTTTAAAATTGAGGTATTTCATATCATATCATTTACCTTCATAATTCCATTGTTCCAGATTGAATGGAGTGTGCCTTGGGACGTAGAGCAGATCCAATTGCTCGACTTCTTTCCGATCGACCGACTTGATGATCGCATTGCACGAATTGACGTCGCCATTGCGTGCGGCGATATGCAGCGGCGAATCGCCGCACAAATTGCGCAAATTGGGTCGCGCGCCAGCGACAATCAGCCATCGGACGACCTCCCATTGACGCGTGAGGACGGCAAGATGCAGCGGCGATTGCGCCTCGTCGTTCAGCGTATCCAGGAGCAATTGATGCGGCGCCAGCTTGATAAGAATGCGGGCCGCTTCGAGGAAGTTCTCCGTGATGGCAGTGTGCAGGCATCTAAAAAACAAGAGCATCCAATTAATGCAGGTAGTCCAGGCATGCAATCTGAAAGACAATATCGCAAATCACGAATTGTAGTGTGAAATCGGAAAGCATCTGGCGATGCGTATTTATGCATATGTGATTTGTATATTATCCAGCACGTTCGTGTGTATGTGACGCACACATGAACGCGAGCAATAAAGCAATCGCGAATGGAGCGTACGCGAATTTATGCGAGATTGTTGTGCGCGCGGCGGAGGTTAAACCCACGTGACGTAAGATAGCTAGCAGGCAGCCGCAGCAAGCGAGCGAGCATGAGCATGGAAATTCCACAAGTCAGGGTTATTCCAAATTGCCTTTGGAAATAAAAGCATGTGAAATTTCGTCTTCACAAAAGGTGATGTTTGACGAGTGGGAATCGACGACGATCGTCTCCGGCCGTAGGTGCTCGCGTATCAACAAACCAGATGAATAATCCTCGAAAAACCCAATCGTTTTTATCAGCCGACCTTAATTGCTGATGAATCGAAACGAATAAACAGATTGCGATTGACGCATTTTGCACTTGGAAACACGCACGCATCAGCCGCATCAAATTTGATACTTACGTATCGCCATTCTCGTCCTGTTTGTAGTAAACCTCGGTGTTGCTGGCGAAGGCGGAAATGTCCGCGGACTCCACGGATGCCTTCTGTTGCTTCGCATACGTCGGCTTGCACTTGTCGAGATCGTTGGTCGAGGAGTCCAAGCGCAATGATTGCAAATGCGATGCGAGCTGCGTGGTGTTGATGCCACTGTCGAGCCTCATCGATGCTTCCTTCAGCTGCGCGCTGAATGCTTCCTGCTGGCGCTGGTCCTCCTCGATGAGCCCGCTGCAGTCCCGGCTGGACAATTCCTGCGAGAAGAAGCCGCTGTCTACGGTCGTCGTCGCGGCCGCATCCAGCTTGTCATTTTCCGACGAGATGGGCTTTGCTGGTGGCACAGCTGCAGAAGCGCCTTGGGCAGCGTTATTGTGGCTGGTCGACATGGTCCGCGCTTGTCGTTCGAACGTACTGATGCTGCTCGTTCGATCGTATGTTCATATCGTTCGCATACGCGCTGGATGTTTATTTACTCATTCGCTAATGAACGCACTCATTGCACAGGCACTACAATGTTGTCGTTCTTCACACCAAATCGCCCGTTTCACTGCCGCACACAACGTGCTTTCACACGACTCGAAACGTTCCGAAAGTGTAGAAAATATGGACCTTCCTGATGCAGCAGGTCACCAAACTGAACTGTAGCGATGGGTCTGGCGTCGTTCGGTATGCAAATGACGGTCGTACGCAGGTATACACTTTTAAATTTGTCGAAGGACGTTCCGTCTCGGGTGTACGTTACGTTTGCGAGCGAATTTCGTTGCGAACTGAATGTGAACGCTGCGAACGCAGTCCGAGCAGGCTGTTAACCGTTTACGACGTTTACTGCTAGGAAATTCCCAGTGTTGTGCGCATGCGTCAACTCGCTGTCACTCTCTACTGCGGATTGAAGAGAAATTCCTCATACAAGGTGTTTCAAAAACACTTCAAACTACAAAAAACAAAAATCTTCACTTTAATTAACAATAACTCTGTTATTATTGTTTAGATAACTTCTTGTTACTCTCCGTTTGACTTCACATAATGTAAGGTTAAGTGATTAATATATAAGTTTATCATGCATGATTTTTGTTACATAAACGTTTTAGAGAAAGATGTGAAGCAACATTCAAAATTGGTTTTCACCTTCTGCTTGTATAAATTTACATATTTCCCAAAAGTATAATAAATTTATAATATGTGTGGTATTCGGCAGGCCAGACATTCCTGGGTGGGAAAGCACATTTTGGAATCACCAGCCATAAACTAAATAAGCAAGGGGCGGAAAGTGGGAAATAACAATGCTTTAGGTAAGAATAAATTCCCCACAACATGGGCCAAATATTTGGCACGATAACAATTTAAGGAAATCCGAATGCTCGTGTTGGATTGTGTTATAATGACCGACATAATGCTCTTAGCTGTAAAAACGATTGGGTGAAATTAAGAGGAAAAACCACAAAATCTATAAAACAGAAATGTCGACAAATCGCAAATGTTTACGGACGCGGCGATAAGAAATGCGGCTGCATCTGAGCAATCAATAATAAATCACAATGTAAAACCCAACTCCACAAAAATTTCCCATTGCTGTTAGATTACATTTACTTAGCTTGTAGAAGAATACAATTCAAGTGTATGTATGATTGCTGGTAATTCAGAGATAAACAATACATTGTTCATTTTGAGTGTTCATTGGTAATTGCGGATTGGTTCAATTTGTTGATCAGGTGTAAACAGCTTATTAGCACTAATAAAATCACTCACAGGTTTTTTATTTTCAGACCACAGTTCAAATGATGATCATTTAAGTTGAAAGGATTCTGAAGCAAGCAAGCAATTCATCTTCCTTTATTGGATGTCGGTTTTGGGTAACAATCTGCATTGAATTCAAGCTTGGATTTTTACCTCTGGATTGGCTGTATAATCTTTTTTCTCCAAATAACACAACAGGATATGATTCAGAGTCCAAACTATGCTTCCCATGAAGTATGGCCAAAGAAAGGGAATGACACGTTTACTTATTCGAATAGATAAAAAAATCACAGTAAACGAAAAACCAGACAGTTGATTACTTCAATTAATTACTAGTTACGTGGTAAGGAATAACCAGAAAACGTAATTTTCTCCGAAAAATCTTCCATTCGTCTTAAAAAGAACTCTTAAACTTTTTGTACATTACAAAATTCTAGGGGAATAATGTCCTGAACTTTGCACTCATTATCCGGATGCAATATAAACTTAAAAAGTGCGATTAGTCGCCTGATTTGTCATACTTCAAAATACCTATATAGTAGTATATTTATTACGATATGAGTTTGCAGTTTTAACGACACAATTAGCTATCAAATTTAGACCATTCTTCTATTCTTTAATTGCCAAGTTACCGATTAAGTGTATGAGCGAAATTTGTATAATTTTTTCGGGGTTTTTAATGACGAAACTAATCTCAGTCTTCTAGGAAGATTGAAATTGAAAAAATGTGTTGGGAATCCCTGGATTAAAAAATGGAAGTAATTTCCTAAATACAAATTGGAACTTACAACGGAATAGAAGAAAAAATATAATTTGGAAAACCAGCATCCTGTTTCAAATTCCCCAGACTTTATCACGTACATCCCTAAGCGTTCTTAATCTGCATGATGTGGTATATTTACAAGCATTTGCATACATTTACCCCAAAATGTATTTATTACAA
This sequence comes from Aleochara sp. GC000083, assembly GCA_030264555.1. Taxonomy (NCBI): domain Eukaryota; kingdom Metazoa; phylum Arthropoda; class Insecta; order Coleoptera; family Staphylinidae; genus Aleochara; species Aleochara sp. GC000083. Next base: position 10,004 of record JARJDZ010010861.1, read on the forward strand.
TTTGAGACATGGAAATTTGGATATTCATATGTACTACCTGTGTTCATTGAAATCCTCGAATTTGGGTTTCTGTGAGCTAAGTTATTGAAATTCTCGGACTAAAACATTCTGTGATATTTTACAGAAAAACTGAAATTACCTGAAATTAGAAGACAGGGTGCGTACTATAACGTTTATCATTTTTTTGCTTTCAAATGGTTTTGAAAATCAGCAAATGTGAGTTTAAATGCAAAATACAACAGCGTATAATAAAAAGGTATAAAATGATAATGATAAAGGTTTATGAAATAATCAACGTTGAGTTCAGCTTTTATAATTCTTTACGATCTCAGATTATGCTAAAGTTATACAGCCCAGCATAAAATCACATATTTTGCACAGTTTGGAAAACGGTCCACATTAATCAAAAAAGCATCTACCTAATTAAGTATTTAATTACCTTTAGGTTGCCTAGAATTTGTGATTTTTTCTTATCATTAGATTAGTTCAACTTTAGGAATGTTTCAAATATATATAAGTATGTATAGCAATAAATTTATAAAATAAGTGTTCGGCTGGAAAATTACTATACGGATTTGTTCGTAATAGTGATTAATCACGGGGATTCCTTATCGTTATCTACTTCTCCATCAGAATTTAACTAAATATACTATCACTAATATCAATTGACTGATATTTATTAAGTGCAATTGTGTGAAAATAGAAATATCAGTAAAATCCCGGTTTTCACGGACAAATGAAAATGTGTTAACCCTAATTATCAATTATAAATTAGTTTAAGAAAATTAGCAAACTAAAGATTTTTTATTGACTTGCTCACTAATTCAACCAATGCATGGTATGCATTTGAGTATAACCACATATTTTCTCTAAACATTTCTGACTATTATATTGTAATTAAGCAAGAAGCAAATGTAATTCAGATTTGGCAAATATATTTGAGAATGCACAAGTTTAATATCAGAACCGATTAATTGTATATCAGATCAGTCAAATGTAAATGAGAATATATCAAATGAAATTCAGAAGAGTTGAAATGCAAATCTATTCTATTAAGTAATAATTTAGTAGAAATCAACTTATTCAATCTGGATAATATGTAATGCTTTCTTAAATTCAAATGATTTTTTCTAAATTAAATTTCCCAATTGGAAATCACATTTATAGCATTCTGAATTAAAAATGTCGTTTCCTGGATAAATATTCACAGATATAAAATACATTTGATATTTTCTCCTTCCTTCCTGAAGTTCAATTGATGCTTTCTGAATTGCAACTGGAAAAGATGTGGAAATATTTGAAAAGCACTTATCTTTTATGTTTGTATGTTATCAAATCATTACATAGAACTGAAGGAGTTTAATTAGCACATAATTAGTTGAAGGTATCCTTGTAATTTGATAAAGTAACCCACACTTGAACGAGGAACAAGTGCGCGTTTCGTAATATGTTATAAAAATTTGGGGAAAGCCTCACTTGGCAAGGTCATCAATTATATGGTGCACAAACAGAGTATTGCGCGGGCAATAACGTTAACAAATTTTCCTGCCTTCCATTTGCCTAAAAATACATCGACGGCAGCAACACTGACGCTTCCTAAATGCTGGGCCTTATTTTTAAATATTGCTTGGCATCTGGACCGGCCACGAATAAGCATCGATCGTAAACAAACAATTACCAACTGCCTGACGATTTTGGTGTAAATTGACGTTCTTTTTCATTACACAAATAATGGTAATTTAGTTGGGAATACCGGAATTCGGTGGGCATTTTCATTAATTGATAACGCGGTGCTCTAGTATTTCATTATAGACAACTAGAACAATGTAATTTAAAAGGTCAGCTGTTAAATATGTTATGTTTAATTGTTTTTTTCGTCAGTCATCCAAAATATGATCCTTCTTTTTATTATTTTCTTATGAATCAATGCAAGAAATTCAGTGTTTAGAAATACTGAATGTTAATTGAATGTTCCAACTTCTTGTTAAACAACAAAATAATTATCTTCTATTAGCAATGTTCACATAAAAGTATAAACTATTCATTAATAGATGAGTTTTTTTCGGTTTATTTAAAACTTATAACTCGATGTTAATTTGTAATAATTAACAATTGTGAGATACATTGATAAAAGAATAAATATAGACTATATTAAAAGCACAAACATTTGCAATCACAATATGATATCGGTAAAATATAAAATAATGTATCAATGGATTATGTAGCAGCAATAATATCAGGAACAACGTCATCTCTCGCTCGAACGTATTCGTTTTGTTGTAAATTACGCATTGAAAGCTAAAACTAACCAGTTGAGATCTAATCCGAAGTGCAGCACGACGACTGAGCGAAGCAATTTTCCTGCCTATGTCTCAACAATTAATAAAATAGATAGCTTCCTTATTTATAATATGATACAGACAGTTATCACGCAGCCAAGCGATGTTATTGTTGATTGATGCATCCGAGGTATGCATTCGACCGGGACGGAGTGCGCATTGCAATCTTGCAAATATCAATAGCACAATATCTTCTTAGTCAGTGCCGAGAAGTACGAGGTGAGCGTTACCATGTGCGAATCTTTGCGAAAAGAAAAAAATCAATTCGAGGCGCTCACCTCAAACCTGCTCCTTCTCTCTTCTCCATTCTCTCTCTCTCTCACTTTTAGCAATTTAAATTAGAAACATTTACACTGTAAATAACACGAATCATCACTGATGGCATCATTGCATTCGATGGACCTGAATCATCATTAGTATCCCACTCGATCATCAAAGCAGATCTTTATCTGACCCCTTGCCGCTTCCGGAATCGTTGCTGTGCATACGTTGGTAGGTGGGCGGCTGGCGCATCGGGTTCGATGGTGTGGCAGGTATCCGACTCAGAGTGGTCTCGATTTTTGGATTGACTTCGCCACGCATGAATCTGCAAGCGGAAGCAATTATAAACTCTGCTCCAAACGACTCGTTTGTGTTTACATTACCTTTCCAATTTATCCACGCAGGCATCCTGATAGTCATGTATCCACTTGATGGCGTTGAAATGGCACACCGGTCGCATATCTTCGGGCAGGTCTTCCGCTTCCGGAAACATGAAGTTGTCCACAATCGGAATGATGTTGCACTGGGCGTTCAAGGCGGCGCAAATCTCCTTGTGCACCCAATCCTTCTTCTCGTCATCGCCGCGACATCGGTCCAGGGCGTTCGGCGTTAGAACTAGCAGGAAGTGCTTCGCTTTCTGGATGGATTGAAGTAGGTTGTTGTCGAATTTGCCGGCTTCAAGGCGCTCCACGTCGATGAACACGCTAAAACCGCGTAGTTGAAGATGCACTTTAAGTAGGCTGGCCAACTGGGAGCCATTCGATCGACGATAACTGATGAAGATATCAAGGGATTTTTTGGCATCATCATCTTTTGAATTTGATAGGCCGTTCTCCATTGCGCGAATGCCCTCGATTATTCGTTGTCGATGGATCGAATTCGAGATGCCGCACTCATTAAGTAGTTGGTCCTCCTGTAATCGCATCAAGGATTCCCGGGTTTCGATGCCTGCATTTAACATTTTGTACGTATAGATGCTGAATTCGGGGCCCAACGATTGCAGGAAGCTGTTAATGTTCGCCGTATCCTTTGAACTGTAATCAGCAAGTCGCTTAAGGATCTGCAGCTCGCGGAAGAAGCGAATTCGCTTGATGCCGTTCGTCAGGCCGATGTCTTCCTTCAGGTTCTCTTCAGTGAGCTGCAGGAGTAGATCGCCATCGACACGACTATCTGCGAAATTTGGCGCATAATCCGTGAAGCCGATCTGTTTGACCCACTCCTCGACGTCCTCCGTCGACCACAAAGGCACTTGCTGGCTGAGTTTATGAGGCACTTCTTCGCCAATTAAGCGTAAGGCTCGAGCCGCATACTTCGAGGCGACTGCATTGGGGCAACTGGCAACACGCTTCAGAGATTCCACAGCACCGATTTCGGCGAAAATATTCGTGTTGCCTTGCTGCTTCTTGATGCCGGCCTCCATGCAGAAATGAAACGCGGCCAAATTGCGAGCTTCCTCGCGTTTCGAACTCAGAACGGGCACCAAGTGTTGCAGCCACGTTTTGCTTTGGCCATGCGCGTGTGCTAGATTAGATTTGGCAAAATCGGACGGGTTGTGTGAGGTAACAAAAGGTTCAACCAAGCCTAAAGTGCCGGATTTCAACACTTGCGATTCGATTTCGGCGTTTGCTACTAAAACCGTGATGGCCAAACATGCATAGTATTTGATATTGTCGTCACTGTGGAAGGCGAGTGGAAAGAGCCACATGGGCACTTTGCGTTTGATCATAGCTTCCTGGTTTTCCGCACCTCCGTACAAACTCAAATTGGCGAGTGCTCCGGCGCAATGTCGCAAAGTCTCCACGTCACTTTTACGGCATTCGAAGAGTAGGGTGTCCAAGCCGCCGAGGTTTACCACCTTGCTGCAGGTATCTTCGCTGTGCTTGAAGAGGTGCTCCAGGATGCCGGTGCCAACACGGCTTTGTTCGACTGTGTTTCCGCTGTGGGTGCATACGCAGGCGACGTTCACGACCTTGTCGAGGCCGTTGGCCACCACATGGGCTCGATTTTCGGTCGTAAGGCACTGTTCCAGAAGGCGCGCGGTGGCTAATTGGAGTTCCGTATTCTTTGTCGTGCAGTTCTCCATGAGGATGTCCAAACCGCCACAGAAGCGCAGCTCGTTGCATAACGATGATCCAACTTCGTGTCCGTGCGTTGGTATCGCCCATGCTTTGTTCATTATGTCATATATCTTATCTAATAGCTTATGTCCATTTGATGTCTCGTCCAGGTATCCGATAAGCCGTCGTATATACTGTGAATATTTCTTGATAACGACCTCCACGTCGGTGGGATTGTTCAAATTGGAGAGGTCATCCAGAGAAATATTTAGGAGTTCCTCCTCGGTATCAGTTAGAAAAGGAAACTAAAAGAAAACCGTTAATTGCGTCCTCCATTTTTCAACGGCTATATTTATTGTGATTGGAACATACCTGGTCATTGGTTGATTGTAATAACGATGAAGACGACGTGTGTAGTCCTTGGGTGCTCGTGTAGGTAATATTTGACTGGGATGATGAGGTGTGGATGGCGTTGTACCTTCCATTGCTGGTCATAATTTGGCGTTCCTTTTGTGCTTGGGTGCTTGTGTTTTCCGCACTGAAGGTCCCGGTTTTGATTTTCAGTGAAGTGTGCGCCATGTTTTTCATCTGTTGTTGGGAAGCATCTGCCGTTTTGAACGTTCTTGCCTCCTATAAAGAATGCAACGTTATCAGTAAAAGTTAATTTTAGCCCGTTTAATTGATAAGGACTCTTTGTTCGTTGCAACCACTTGTAATTTATAAAGCAAACTTACACAGAAAGGAGTGAACTCGGAATTACCTTAATGTGAGTACAATTTAACCGTGTGAAATTTTGCATTCTACGACCAAAAGTTAAAACATATCTGGACATTACTGAAAACCTTAATTTCACTTCTTAAATCTTCGGGAACTCAAAACGCACTGATTCCTTGAACGTATATTCTAGGTTACTACTGTTCAAGGAACAAAAACGCAAGTTCACGCGGAAAATCAATAGCAAACATACCAAACTCTCTCCAGAAGGGGGCCCGACCGCAATTCAACCAGTAGGAACACACAGAAGGGTAAAAATTGTTGAATCGATATTTAAACACAATCTTAGAATGCACGAAACTGTTGATTCAGAGATACAGACAACAAGCATCAACGAGTTGCAGCAGTAGCAGTGTGAAAAAGTGCGTATTGAGTGCCAAAATTGTGTTTGACTAACAACATAAGCACGACAAGCGGCATGCGGTCATTTATAAATTTAGCTTTCACTGGTGAACTTTACGCGCTCGATGCAAATGCACGAGCATTGTGTGATAATCGTACATATTACAATTTAATGTACCTTTGATTTCAGGCGGGACTTCTCTGCCGAAACCCCATCCATCTCCAGTTTGGCGTGTGTGGCTGCCGATTCGGCATTCTCCTCGTAGCTCACATCTCCGGACTGCACACTCTTGCTTTCGGCATACTTGGAGCTGGCCTTCTGAGCACTGAACCGATCGGTCACCACCTGAAAGCAGCGGAATCGATAAGCACCCCATCGAGAGTGCTGCTACTTGGGGCATGGACTTACTTTCGTCGTGCGGATGTTGTTCGATCGCTTCTGCTCGTAGGTGATGGTGTCCATGTTGTTGGTCGGCGTGCCGATCTCCGAGGGTGCCGGCGTGTCGTCCGGGTAGGTGACCACTGGGTCGCAGTCGAGGTCGTTGTCCAGGTTCTCGACGCTCTTCGCACGCAGTACGTTCGTCATTTCGCAGATGTTGTTCTTGAACTTGTCCAGGTTCATTTTCGCCATCTGCGTGTTGCCCAACGACGAGCTATGGCTGCGCTGCGTGCTCGTCTGGTACTGCGGACAACAGCGACAAACAATCAATTTCGGCGGCTCTATTTGTAGCAGCCACGCATGATATACTCTCGTGGAAATGTGGCCGCGATGATGATGTGTTTGCGAATGAGTCGTTACGTATAGAAAATAGCATGGACGCGTTTGGAAGGCGGCACATGTGAGTTTGGCGAACTTGTACGAGAGTCCTTTATCAGTTATCACTTGGTATTTATAGTTGAGTAACTGTTCTATCTGAATGTAATGTGATTATGGTCCAGACTAAATTGTACCTGTTTCTATTTCGCGTGCAAATCGTACACTCAAGTTGAGTCACAATAGATTATTAAACGGTATGTTTTTGGAAAATTTTTTGTCAAATTTATCGTGATAATTGTCATGGGCATTTTTACCACTTGAAAGTGAATTGGCTTACCTCGGACGACGTCGATGAGGACGATGTTGACACTCGTGTTTCAATGAGATTATTTTGCAGGTTTTTCAAGTTCTGTTTGCTCATCTCGGTGGGTGTGATATTGACGACCTGGTGCGGCATGTTCAAGTTGTCCGGCTTCATCTGAGAGCACAGAAATTCATCAATCAATCAATTGGCGTTCGTTGTCAATGGTGGTGAAAACAAGCACGTTCTTATTGGGAGGATAACTACCTGGAACTTTTTGCGCAATTCACTGAAGGAACTCATGGCTGGAGGTAAGCGATTTGCGCACGCGAATCAAAACGTAGCATCGAGTATTCACATACGAATGCAAAAACCATCTAACAGCACTGTTATCTTATCAGTCGGCGCCTACCAAATTGAAGGTAAGCCGCCTTCGTGCCGTACGCCGGTCGCGGCTGACTTACGCCTGATAAGCGCATTGACTAGTTCCGAATTCTGAAAGTCGCATGCCGACAACGCGCACCTCTTGTACTGATAGCCATCCGTCAAATGCGCGCCGTTTTATACGAGCTCTTCTTATCAATTACGTACGCGCGAGCTCGCAAATCTGATAAATAAGCAACGGTGTGTGATTCATTCATAAATTGGCGTTCAGCTTCCATTCGCGCAGCGTTTTGTTCATCAGCTCCGAATATTACGAAGCATGACTCAATGTTTAATTTATGTATAATATTTATCTGCGAGTCTCGCGCGCGCGCGCACTCGCGTACCAAACACATGTAGTAAGTTGATTCCGTGAAAATTTGCAATGTGCAGCTATTACAACTTAAGCCCGAATGGATGAATCATCCTATTGACTCCGGTCGCGTACACAACAAGCAATTCGCCGGCGAAAAGGCATCAAACATCGGCATCAAAATTGCAAATTGAAGTTCGAAAAATGACTGCGTTTATAAATAACTGCGGAACGGTTGCCACCTTCGCCATGGCCTTCCGCATTCGCTATTTATATCAGCAACGCATACAGATTTGATTCAAAGAAGAGCTCGTGCGCATGGAAACTCAACCACACAAGCCACAACTCATTTAGTCAGTACTATAATTTTGCGTTCATCGTTTGAATGTGGTCTACTAACTTCATTGAACTACGTTTTTATCTTCAGATTTTGGGGCATTATTTTAAATTTGTTAATAAATGAGTCATTTGATGATCAAATGATCACTGACTGGTAGTACCATAACTAGAATTATACAATTTTGTGTTTATGTGTTAATTATGTACTTCATTGAACTTCATTTATACCTTTAGTTTATGGGACACTTATTTAAAAAAAAAAAACAGAAACAACTCATTTGATTCCTGAATGATAGGACATCAAGTACATCAAGATTGTGATCTATAAACTTCATTGAACTTCATTCAATTCTTCAAATATTGAGGCACTTTTCCAAATTTACCAATTACTCATTTAATTATTGAATATAAGTACTACAAATTTGTTTTATTGTTGATGGTGGTCTATAAACTTCATTGAACTTTCATTCATATTCAGTATTCCAAATACAATTTTAGGTTTAAGCTTACTTAATTATCACTGAAACCTTCAAAATTTGGGACTATTTCAAATTTACCAAGGACTCAAATGAGAATTGAATCGCAGTAATATAACTGTTTCTTTGATAACATTTTTAGTGGTTTATCAACTTCATTGAAGTTCACTTATATTTTCAGTTTTTCTTAGTAAATTGTTTCAAAATTAGAAATGATCAATAGATCACTGAATAGCAGTACTCTAATTACAATTATGACTTTTGTTAATGGCAACGTTGAATAAAGTTGAACATTTTTCAACTTTTTTTCTTTAGATTTTGAGACACTATTTCAAATTTACCGAAGATTCATTCAACCATTACCATTACCAAATGGTAATTTTGGGTTGATCCAACATTTTATTAACTATCCAAATTTTCAGATATTAAGACACTGTAAATTTCACTAATTACTCATTTGATACTTGAATTGCAGTATCCCAACTAAAATTTTGGGTTCATCGTTGATTGTGGTTTACCAGCTCCATTGAATTATTAGAATTTGGTACACTATTTCAATATTACCAAGGACTCATTTAATCACTGAACTGTTTGTTGTATAAACATTCGTTGTGGTTTATCAACTTCATTGAATTTCACTTTCAATTTCTTTTTTGAGCTTATTTCAAGCTCAGGAATCCGTAAACTACCTGTAATCTAATTACAATTTTGAGTTTTTTAAGATGTTCTACGAACTTGGGGCACGGATTTAAATTTACTAACAATTAATCATCACTGAACTGAAGTTTCCTAACTACAATTTAGGTTCATTTGTTGATTATGGTCCATGAACTTCATTCAACTTTCATTTGGATCTTTAGCACTATTCCAAATTCACTAATGACTAATTTGATCATCACTGAATTGCATTATGTACTCTAACAACAATTTTGGATTCATTTGTTGATTGATTTATCTTCCGATCTTAAGGCACTATGTAAAATTTCCTAATGACTCAATTCTAATCATTGAATTGCAGTAATCTAACTAAAATTTTGGATCCATCAACTCCATTGAACTTTTTTGTAAATCTTCAGTTTTTGGAACACAATTTCAAATTCACGAATGACTCATTTGATCACTGAACAGCACACGTCGAACTTGTTTTGACTCGGAAAGAAGCCGCAATTCTTGCAGCGTCTACCTGTTGACTGCAAGAAAGAAGCAAATCAAACCCGAAATTTTTGCTCGGCCTACCTTGGCGCACTAAACTCGCCACTTTCGACGAACTTTGTCTTCGGCACCAGAGCGTGGGAGGTGCCGCCAGACTGGAGTCATTATTCTGCACACAATACACTTAAGGAATTCGCCTCTTTCTTCCAGCCTATCTCCCCGACTGCTGCTGGCCAGGATTCGAATTGCATGTATCAATCCGAAAATCCAATTCGACCTGCTCGCATAGACCTCATAATGGAACATGTAATCGTACACCCAGCGTGTTATAAATACGCTTTTCGTAAACATTGCAATTTTGCACGAGAAACAAATATCCAGATGGTCGGAACGAGTGCAATACCAGCTCGTTCGTTCATCGCTGACGGCGTGTGCTACTTTAGATAAAACGTATAATTCAGTGGAAATGTGAAGCGTGCGCCTTGTCCCGCGAAGTGTTGTCGCTAAGTACACCGCGCATGCACACGCCTCACGTGCAAGAAATTCAAGAACTTGGTGTCCCCATGATACTTATCCATTATCGGATTCAGAGTGCAATTTGCTAGACCGAAAACTATCCCCAACAGGTGCGTACCTTTTGTTTGTAGAACATTTGGCGCACATTGTGCGGCAGCAGGTTGATTTCGTTGACGACCATCTTGAGCTGTTCTTGCTTATCACATGCGATTATACAAAACTCCGGTTGCTAATTCAACATTGACACACTGACTCAAAGCTAATAGTTCATTCCGGTGATTTTTCGAGATCCTAGGAGCACAATTGTCACAGCGAGTGCACGAAAAACGGATGGCAGAAAACGGCCTCGAAGCGCGCATCGACACCGTACTTAGCTACTGGTCGCTGAGCGACTTTGCTGAGCGCACGCATCGCGTCGCTTTTTTATTCTCCCCTTCCTCGGAGCTGGTCGGGCCCGACAAAGTGCATGCACATACGGATTCGCGACACGAATTCGCAGATGTGTCGCGTATTCCACTTAAAATTCTATTTGCGCGCGGATATTGGGCCCAAGCGAGAGCGGCCGAGTAATGCCATTTTCCAATTAAACGAAAAACGAAAATAGCGCCCGCTTCCTTCGAACTCGACCGTTACGATTTTCCTGCGTAATTCTTCTTGCTTATCGTACGCAGAAGAGTGTTTGTAATGCGTATTTTTAGTCGCATTCGGCAGTTCCATCAAAACGAATCGTGTTATCAGTCGCATCTGATGATTAACATCGGGAAAATCCCGCGGATTTACGACATGCTCGATTGTCTAACATGCTTCCCTCCTGAGTAATCGTTTGTTTAAATAACAATAAATAAATTATTACAGGTTTCCGGTTTAGTCAGTTTGTAATATAATTTAATTATTACTACATTGTTTACACATTTTTCGGGTGTTATTCATAAAACAGTAATTATAATTCAGAAATGAAATTTAGAAAGTATCAAATGAATTTCAAAATCTGTGGATTTTAATACAAAAAATGTCACTTCTAATTCAGAATGCTAAAAATATTATTTTTATTCATGAAATGTAATTCAAAAATTTTCATTTGAAATTCATAAACCATTACATATAATTCAGATTCCATTGATAAATTGATTAAAGTAGTACCTATTTATAAACTGAACAATAATTACTTTTGTATTGATAAAATCAATAGCTTGATATTATATACATATAATTTACCTATCAAAAAACTGAATTATTTAACAAAGAGTGGTACTAATTTGAATTGCATTTGAACTCCTCTAAATTTCATTTAATGATGCATTCTCAATTACGTTTGATCAATCTCAAATACATTTAATTGTTTCTGAAATTAAACTTATATTTTCTCAATTGTATTTACCAATTACATGAATTACAATTAATGCCAACTGAATTACATATAACAACATTATTATATTTATTTGTCGCATTATTGCAATTTACTATTCTGAATTGTACTTTCTAAACTACAATTTCAAAAAATGTACTTTATAAAGTTAGGTTTTACTATAATTAAAAAATTATTTATTATTTTTTGTAAATAATCTATTTGCAGATGAAATTTCTGGAAGGTGCTGCTCTATAGTTTTCAAAGAAGTTTTTTCCAATTGTGATTTGGAAAGCATCAGTATTTGTTAACTGTAATAGAAACTATCAAATGAAATTGTGATTTATATCTGACTAATAATTCAAATTTCATTGCATTAAGTAATATTTTGAAATTGAACAATAATTAATTTAGTTAATAATTTCATATAAATTATCAATTAAAAAATATTATTGTGGGGATCGAGGGTATCGTTAGGGCAACTTTGGGCAACTACCTGCCTACCTGCACGGATACATCCGGCAGAGAAGTCAGTCGCATAGTTCATTCCTAGCCGATCAGACGTTAAGGTGTTCCGTTAATTTGTACTTTCCATAGCGCAGTTCCACTTGTGGTTATTCGGTTAAGCCATATTTTGTCAAATATACTATTTTTACATATCCTAACACTAGTTGTTAATCATATCCTTATACCTTATGAATGGTGTCCATCCCATTCCTACAATTGGGGGCTCAACACAACTCAAATAAACCGAATTCACCGATAGTGCATCCTAGTGAGTAGAAATCTCCGTGCTTGTGCTTTGTATCGCGAAACGTGCGTAGTGGTTTACATGATGGCGAAAGAAGGCATTATCATGAAGTTATCAGACAGTGCAGACATTGCGAGGAAGATTAAGTGCGCCTCTATAAAGCCAATTAGACTGCTACACAAAATCATATTCAACAGCGAAGGTGATCGTGGAAATCGAGGACGTTTGAGGGAATTTCAAGGATTCAAGTTCGATGAGGAAGAACTAAAGGTCAGGCAAGCTCAGGTTGAATCAGAGATGAGTGAACGAGATCTAGTCGTGGTGTGCGACTTACTCGATTTGGAATACGACGGAACAAAGAATGAACTATCCACTCGAATGATGACGATTTTGAATGACGTGGCCAAGCTCAACGACGTATATTTCCGNAGATGAGTGAACGAGATCTAGTCGTGGTGTGCGACTTACTCGATTTGGAATACGACGGAACAAAGAATGAACTATCCACTCGAATGATGACGATTTTGAATGACGTGGCCAAGCTCAAAGACGTATATTTCCAAAGACGACTCCAGAAGGAAGGCGAACATGCTTACGAGGGCGAAGCTGACGGTGAAGACGATGACGACGCGTTGGATACATCACATGACGATGACGGATGTAACAGCGACAACCAAGACGACGAAGCCGACCCCTTCGCCTCCAGCAGGACCAAAGACGTAAGGAGACATAGGAAGCAGAAGAGCGACCACAGCAACGACGACGAAGACGACGAGGGACAAGACGACTCCTCATCGTTGGATACAAGCAGTGACGACGTAAGAAGAGGAAGAAGACGTACTAATGCAGGAAGGTTGCATACGCCTCAAGCGCCAACTAACGTAAATAATAACGATGTAAAATTTGCATTAACACTGAAAGATATTGAAGATTCTTTAAGAACGCTCTCAGGCGAAGACAATTTCACTGTCAAATCATGGATTGACGAAGTAGAAGAATTAGCATTGATCATGAATTTGAACGATTTGCAGAAATTTGTATGTGCGAAGAGGTCGTTAAGAGGTTTAGCGCGTCTCTTCATTCAAACTGAGAAACATATTTGTTCTTGGGTCAAACTTAAGAATGCATTGAAAGAAGAATTTAGAGAGAAATTAAACAGCGCAGATGTTCACCGTGAATTGATGAACCGCAAAATACGAAAGAATGAATCGGTACAGGAATATTTCTTACAAATGAAACAGATGGCAACAAGAGGTGGGGTTGATAGAAAGTCTTTATTCAAATATGTTATTGATGGTTTGAGCGATCAAACTCATAAAGTAGTATTATGCGGAGCAAAAACCGTAAGCGAGTTCAAAGAAAAACTAATGATTTATGAAGACCTTATTAAAACTAATTCGGGCTCTGCTAGCAAAATAAGTGCCCACGAGAAAAAGGTAAAAGAAGGATCTACCCTTACCCATAAGTACAAAAAGAATACTACAATTGTTCCTTCCGACAAACAACTTCGGACGACGAGCAGATGTTTCAATTGCGGCGACGTAGGTCATGTGTCAGCCGAATGCAAATTCAAAAACATGGGTCAAAAATGTTTCAATTGTAACGAGTTTGGACACAATTCTTATAATTGTAGTAAAAATAAAGCTGAAATGAAAGATGTAAAGACGATTCAAACTTGTCTCAGTACAGTTAATGTTAAAATGTATAATCAAGATTGTGTTGCTTTAATTGATACAGGGAGCAATGTTAATATTATGAATGATAATTTGTATTGTAAGTTAAATCAACCTAAGTTATCAGCAACAAATAAGAAACTAATCGGTTTTGGCGGCCAGCTAACCAATCCTGAAGGTTGTTTAAAATGCGAAATTGAGATTGACGGAAGAAAATATGAAATAGATGCATATGTAGTAAATAATAATTGCCATGAACAATTAATATTGGGTCAAGACTTTTTAAAAAATGTGCGCATATGCTTGAATCAAGGCAAAGTTGAAATTGTGAACGAGACTACTAATAACATAGCGGATGTCGAAAATGAAGCTTCTATAATGAAAATAGAAATAAACGAAAACGATGATAATATTATGGTGATGGCAAAGGACAAAGCTATCAAAGAAAATGTCGTAAAAATGATACAAAATTATGAACCACTAAAGACCGGTAATGTTAATTTTGAAAGTAAGATCGTTCTTAGCAATGATGAACCTATATTTTGCCATCCTCGTCGCTTACCGCTTTTTGAAAGGGAAATAGTTGAAAAACAAATTGAAGATTGGCTAAAACAGGGCATAATAGAATCATGTTCATCAGAATTTGCCAGCCCAATTGTACTAGTTAGAAAGAAGAATGGACAATACAGGCTTTGTGTCGACTATAGAAAAATTAATAAGAGAATTGTAAAAGATAGGCATCCCTTACCAGCCGTAGAAGACGTATTAGATTTTTTGAAGAACGCCCGAGTGTACTCTACTCTTGACTTAAAGGATGGATTCTTTCATATTCCAATAGCTGAAGGAAGTCAAAAGTACACTTCATTTGTTACCCATTTGGGACAATACCAATTTAAATTGCTGCCGTTTGGTCTCTGTAATGCGCCACCTGAGTTTCAAAGATTTATTAATTTAGTTTTCCGTGACTTAATAAAACAAGGTATGATGCTTACTTATCTAGACGATATTGTGATTCCTGCAACGAATGAAAACGANGGAAGTCAAAAGTACACTTCATTTGTTACCCATTTGGGACAATACCAATTTAAATTTCTGCCGTTTGGTCTTTGTAATGCGCCACCTGAGTTTCAAAGATTTATTAATTTAGTTTTCCGTGACTTAATAAAACAAGGTATGATGCTTACTTATCTAGACGATATTGTGATTCCTGCAACGAATGAAAACGAGGCTGTAGACAAACTTAAGACTGTTTTGGAAACTGCTAGAATTCACGGATTAAAACTGAATGTAAAAAAATGTCAATTCCTAAGTAGAAAAATTGAATTTTTAGGACACACGATCGAAGACGGGACTGTCAGTCCAAGCGAAGAAAAAACTAAGGCAGTAAAAAGATTTCCGGTCCCGAAAACAATAAAGAATGTGCAAAGTTATTTAGGTTTAACAGGATATTATAGAAAATTTATTAAGAATTACTCGTTAATTGCGCGACCGTTGACAGATATGCTTAAGAAAGATGCAAAATTCAAATTTGGCAATGAAGAAATGACAGCATTCGAAAGCTTAAAATTATCAATCTGTTCTAAACCTATTTTAAGATTATTTATCCCTAATTTGTATACTGAGTTAATAACGGACGCTTCCGCTGATGGTTATGGTGCTGTGTTAGCACAAAAACAACTGGACGATAATGAAATGCATCCTGTGGCATTTTTCAGTAAAAAGACAACAAATGCTGAAAGAAAATTGTGTAGTTATGAGTTAGAAGTAATGGCTATTATAATGGCGTTACACAAATTTAGAATGTATTTGTTAGGACAAAAGTTTACCATTGTTACTGACTGTAAGGCTTTTACGAAGACACTAACCAAAAAAGATTACCCGCTAAAATCGCAAGATGGGTTATATTCTTACAAGATTTTGACTATGTAACTGAACAACAGGTCTGGAAGTAAAATGCGGCATGCAGATTCCTTAAGTAGAAATCCAGTACTAACTATTAATGTAATTGATGATGTTACACGAAAAATTAAAAAGGCCCAAAGGGAAGACGAGATGTTGCAAACAATAATCGACCTAACTGAACAAAATAAGAGCAATGATTATATATTGAAGAGTGGTATTCTATTCAGACACAAGAACGGCCATGATTTAATGGTGGTTCCACAATTAATGACAACTGAAATAATTAAGATGACACATGAGAAAGGGTAGTTATCAGCCAAAAATACCATCGACCTTTTAAACAAAGACTTTTTTATTCAAGACCTGTAAACGCAAGTAAAAAAGGTAATTGCATGTTGTGTGCCATGCATATTAATTAACAGAAAAGAAGGCAAGAAAGAAGGGTACCTCAATAGTATTGTTAAAGAAGACATACCCTTACATACATTTCACATTGATCATTTAGGACCGCTTGAAACGACGAATAAGAACTACATATCCTAACACTAGTTGTTAATCATATCCTTATACCTTATGAATGGTGTCCATCCCATTCCTACACTCTTATTGAAGAAATGATGCGGGATGGTATCATTCGAGAAAGCCATTCAGAATATGCAAGCCCAATAGTCCTTGTCTCCAAAAGGGATGGTTCTGTACGACTTTGCATTGACTATCGCGA
>JARJDZ010010862.1:0-11530 GCA_030264555.1 Aleochara sp. GC000083
AATTCTGACGATTTAATTGTGACATTTGAAATGTCATATCAAAAATTGTGGAAGTAATTTTGGATTTTGTTGCTTTTTGGAATATTGTATCAACTTTTCTCCAGTAAGATAAAATGTCGTATATTACACGTGTGCGAAATCCCGCAATTACTTCGTTAAATTTATGTATCACACATAATTTTGCATTTTTCACACTTATAATATAAATTACTATTAATTCATAAAAGCTACAAATATGAAAGTAAAACATACTGGAAAATTCCATCTCATTAGAATGTATGAAATAAATATCCAAAACATTGGAATATTTCAATGAGACTAGGAAATATTAATTTCCTACATAATGAAAATTATTATTATTTTAGATTGATCCTTCGTTGTCGCCAAGTAGCCCGAGCAAAATTTGCACGTCTTCGTTCAGACGTTTTGGTCAAAATGGAACTTCTAGACAATAAACACGTCCAATCATTGGGTGGCCATCTCAACAAATTGATTCAAGGATTCGCAGACTTGAATGGAAACTTGCTCACGCTTCTCAATGGTCCTGCTCTGTTTCCGGTCGAAGTGGATCTGTCAAATAATGCATTCCAATACAAATCAACAACTCCATTTGCAGCTGTAATTATCCAACAATTCCCACAATATCATACTTAAATTATGATTGCAATTATGGTTTTTAGGACCAAGATGATGGCGATGATGACGTCGAAAATGGAATTGAATTGAAGGAAAATGTGGCGACTGATATGAGTATTCTCGGCGAATTTAATGCACCGTCCTTAAATATTACTAATAACGACTCTCAAACGATGATATCAAATTCCCAGCCAGATTCATTACTACCTGATCTGGAAAATCCGCCGCTCGAACCAGATTATAACAATATGGATAATTTAACGCTGTTGTCCACATTAAACTTACATGACACAAGTCCTCAGTCATCGAGTAGCAATTCAGATGGCAATCAACCGACAGCTAACTTATTGCCTGATTTAATAAACTAACAATTACACGTTGAAGAATGGAATGCAGGCGGAATTCTTACGACGCATGTATTTTTAATGCATTTAAATAAATTATTCATCCAACGAAGCAAATCGGGACAAATATTGTTTGCACTGCTTGTATAAAAATATTCAGTCGTAATTTCTTTGAATTGTTATTAATGATTGATTTGCAACGCAATAAGAAGCCCAAAAAGCATCAATTTTGTAAACAACGATATGTACAATCAGTATAATTGTTCACGGGAACTTCTTATCTCATCAACATTTTATCGTTTGAGGATGCGATCCGAAATATGTATGATTCCCCACATAAAACCCAATAATCTAACAAATCGCTAGTTGTAGCTGCACTATAATTTGATTCTTGTATTGGAGCGCACCGAAATTTCGCCTTCCAAGCCGCAAACAAGCCGACCAATTTCGGTACATTCTAGTCGCACCATTCGACGCGTTCGAAAGCATCGTCCACTCACAATCAGTTTGTAAGCCTACTTATTGCGACTCCAGACATTCATCGGTGTGCACGTACTCGAGGAGTTTACAAAAGTGGCGTGCGTGCAATTTGGAGTAGAACGGATTCAAAGCACTCAGTGTAAACGCCGACCAGAAGCAACGAGGAAGAGGAACACGAAGAAGCATTGTGAATGCAACAACGACCACGATTTGTGTTCATATTGGCCTAATTGAATTATAAAAGCGGATTACCATCTACCGATCGGTCGCAACTCAGCAATCAGTGTAACGTGAAAATTGGAGTAAGAAAGTGTCGGTCAGTCGAGCTAGTGCCAAAAGTTTGCAAATTCACCGAGCACACATTCTGATTTGCAAGTGCGAACTGTTTAGTGCGGAAAATCGTATAAATGAGCAACGAGCACGTGCTGCGTTGTTGTTAGACAATGTTATGGAAGTTTTGAAAAGCATTTTCTTTTATGTTGCCTGGGCTGTGCACGTTGTGTTCCAGAAATTGCTTTTCACGCAAAGGTATGTTCAATTAATTGATGGTAACTTTCGATAACTGTAAGTTATGAGGTGATTTCTAAAAGCATGAGGTGTCATTGTTTGCTCGGCGAATTGTTTACCTGTTGAGCAAATATTTTCGGAAAGTGTCCCATGATCAGTGATTATGGTTTGTAAACTTTGTCAATTAAGTTAGACGGGCAAAAATTCCAGCTTTGATGTTGTTGTTTGCAGCTGCTATTTGTAAATTGAATTCGATTTGATCAATACATGAAGCGTTCTTTAGAGTCACATGTAAAACAAAATAAACAACAAATAGTTAAACTATTATAAATTAACGAATTGCTGGTATTGAAGAGAAAACTAATAATTATTTACTTTTGAGGTGCAATACAATTACATGTCAAATTTGACATTTATTGACATCCATTTCCGGTACTTTAATCCCTAGTCAGTTGAATTCCTAATTATTTATCGATTTTCACAAAAATGATTGCTGTTAATCTTCGATTGCGACTTGATGGTCAAATTAAATTTTGCAAAATTTGATTCAGATTTGATCCAAAATTACAATCCAATTAATTGTTTACTTTTATGGTAACCATGGAGAAATGATTCAATTACTACTCCACCATGAAATCTAAAAAATTTCATGATAAGTGCACGAGTTGATAATTTAGGTAATAACTACTGGTCGAAAATATCTTTGCGGTGACGCACATTGTCATTGATCTTGATGGTTACTTAACCCTGAATCTACATAATATAGCATCGAGTTTATGGCCATTACACGGTCTTGATTATGCCGCATTCTTTATTCACGACACCAACACATTCGCACACAGTTCCGTGTTTGCCAAAATGAATAATTACGAATTTGCCACAACCGATTCTTTCATGTACATAATTAGAACTCGTTACGCGTTGATTCTAATTATACATCGGGATGATATTGGCCACAGTGACCGGGGGTCACGATTGATGTTTGTGCAACTTCTTTAATTGCTATGCAAGTCAAGAAGCGAACGGCATGAAATCGAATAGCTCCATGTACGAAAATACAAACGTGTGCGTACTCGACGTCAGAATCAGCGATAAAGTCGGCTGTGAGTGCACATGTACTCTCAGTCGTGAACTGTTTATATTCTATTATTTAGCGATACATTTCATCGCAGTGCATTGAGCGGCAACAAGTTCGAATTTCCAAGTAAATTAATCACGCGAGGCCGATCCATTGCGTCATTGTTTATCACACCCCGCGGAATTATTCATTAAACAATATCAATTGATAAGGACTTCTCGAACGCATTCTTTCCGCTTTTCGTGTTGCATTAGTTTATCGCAAAAACTTCAACGCTGATAATATATTTGTTGTTGCAGCACGAAACTCTCGGGGAATTCTCTCTTGAAATCATCGAAAATGATTCGTCCCAAGAGGATTCCACGATTGAGCAGGGATATTATCGATTATGATGTCTCCAGGAGGAGCGAATCAGCCATCCCGAAGGATAACCAGGAAGTGCAACATGGCCAGGAACAGGAACAACCTGTGCATTTACTCTTCGACGAGAAGAAAAGCAGTTTGATTGATTTAAGTGACATTGTGACGCCCGTCGAGGAAGAAATGCTGCGATGCCTTTGTGCGAAAGGTTTCGAGAAGAATCCGATTTGCATAAGACTGAACCACAATGCGACAACACAACAAGTCAAAGCCTGCACCGAAGTGTGCATCCCTCGGGATATCTTCACGAACGTCTGGATCAATTCCTGCGTCCCAACATGACCAATGCTCTAGTTAAGACTGTATGTAATTTAATGACTCGAAAGTGATCTATTTAAATCTTCTTTTTAGACCATAAGACTTCATATTTTTGTAATGTACATTTAACGTGCCATTGATACTAGAACTAGAACACCAAATTGTACCGAACTAGATTTAATTTTTACTCAATTGTAATATTGTAATTGCAAGCTGTGGTTAAGTTACCTGTTTTTATATGTAATAAATACGTAAAATTTGAAATTTTGTTGAACAAGTAATGTGTGTTGGGTTGCCTAAATTGACTACCGTTAGAATACAAACAAATCTTGAAGTTTTTTAGGATATGTATAATTAGAAATGTTATCTAATCACCAGGCGACTTGTAATTAATACATAAGATGGCTCTACGATATTGTTTGTGTTGGTGATTAATTAAGTGGCATTTTCATGATCCGTTTTGTACACAACTGATAACGTGTATGTAATGGCCGATGATAGAATTTGTTCCGTTCGATTGTCGCAATCTTATTGGCCGGGTCAAGTCCACATTGGAAATAATACGCTGGATACAATAAATAATACGGTGCAGACGACAATTATCCACTTGAGAAAAGAATCAAGACTTCTCGAGGCATTGAATTGTTCGCTGACAATCAGTCCAACTGTGGATACAATTCCGAACTGTGCTGTGCATCATGCCTTCAGTAATATTCGCTATTGTAATTTTATTCGGCGCTACAATTGCCGATTGTAAAGTAATTAAAAGCCAACAAACGTACACTCCGATTGTTTTATGGCATGGAATGGGTGAGTCATCTATTACTGTTTACAGTTTGAAAAATAGTTTGCATGCAAATTAATCATTTGGCATCAAAGCAACTCTAAATTTTTTGTAATTGTCAGGTGATAGTTGCTGCTTTCCATTCAGTTTGGGTTCGATCCAGAAGAAGCTGAATGATTCATTGCCTGGTGTGTATGTGCATTCGTTGAAAATCGGCGGAAATCTCATCGAAGACGTCACTAATGGCTACTTTATGCATCCGGATAAACAAATCGAGTTGGCATGCAGCTTGATAAAAGACGATGCGCAATTGCAGGACGGGTTCAATGCGATTGGCTTCTCTCAAGGTGGACAATTTCTGTAGGTTATTATGATTTCACAAATTACCAATTGGTTGATTATACATTTATTTGCAGACGTGCTTTGGTGCAACGCTGTCCGGATATCAATATGAAAAATTTGATCTCGGTTGGCGGCCAACACCAAGGAGTTTATGGAGTGCCGCAATGCGGCTCGCTTAATCATCCGTTGTGTGATTACATCAGGAAGTTGTTGACAAACGCAGCGTATTTAGAGTAATTATCGTTTTAATTTTACCATGTTACTAATCATAAACTATAAAAATGCATGGGAATAACACATGATTATAGGCAACCTGATGTACAAAATGGAGTAATTTCGACGTTTTGATAGGGAATCTGCGAAATGGTAAGTGATGCAAAAAATTAATTAGGCACTCGCGATGTCTTTTCTTAGAGATAAATTCATTGCACTTTTCAAAAATTGCCCATTGCTTTTTGTTTTTGTGCTATAAACAAAAGTTTGATTTTTGCAATTTTCAAAGAAGTGTCATAACTTTTTTATTTCGTTCGTTACTTAAATTTATTTTTTGCAGTATTACGGAAAGTTAAATTTTTTAGTCATATCTGAATTCTAAATTATTAAAATGCTGATTTTTTACTCTGAATGAACTATCATATGTAGGATCTGGCATAAATTTTAGCGATAGATATTTTGGATGATATTAAGATAAAGAAATAAATGATTCTCGTAACTATGATTACAAAACAAATTCATTTTTTGCAATTTTCGAAAAAACGTCATAAGTTTTTTAATTCGCTAGTTACTTAAATATAATTTTTTACATTATTATTTAATAGATTTAATAGAGTAGATTTCAATAGTATTGATGAGATAATTATTTAACCGTTGGATTTTTATGATATGACTGAAAGTTGCATTTTTTAAAATACAACTCGTATCTGATTTCCGGATTACGAAATAGTTGATTTTTTTTTCTGTTTAAAATAAAGTATAATATTTAAGATCTGGCATAAATTTTAGCTGTTTATTTCTTAAAAAACACTTAAGGTAAAGAATGATAAAGAATCTCAAAGAATGATTATTAGTAAACATATAGCAATATTCAGCAATATTCTACAATAAATCTGCAAACGATCATCGTTCGAGAAGTTTTGCTATTTTATATTGATCCTACAATAATTGGATATTAAAAATGTAAACACATCCATAACTTCTTCCAGATAACTTCCAGATAATAACTTTCAAATTTTGCTCAATTTTGCGTGTCCATGATCAAATTTGACATTTTATTAAAACTAAACAGTCTGTTTTTGGTGATAGTCGTTATTAGTTATTAGTGAATTAATTAGGTAAAAATTTTTCGAGACCCTACATGTTATAGTTCATTTCAAAGAGAAAAAAAATAATGCTTAATGATGTAAAAATTAGATATGAGTTGTATTTAAAAAAAATCAAACTTTATGTCATTACAAGGAAAATCAACGATTAAATTCTTTTTTACTTTACCATCATAATCCATTCAAAAAAGTGCTGCAAATTTTATATTCTGGCAGAATCCAGAAAAAAAAGTCATGGGGTTTATTCGAAAATAACAAATATCGAACTTTTGTTTCTAGCGCAATAACTAAAAACAATTCAAAATTTTTGAAAATTTTTGTTTGAAATCTGGATTGATTTGTTTAAAAAAAGGATATCGCGAATGCCTAATTAATTTTTTCGTATATCTTATTGTTTCGCAGATTCCCTTCAACATATGTATATTGGATTGCATATAATTATATATCAGCAATTCTTCAATTTCATTCTATCCAATATATTGGGTAATTTATATGGTTTCTGGATTGCAGATGGGTGCAAAACTTCTTGGTACAAGCAACTTACTGGCATGACCCACTCAAGGAAGCTGAATACAAGAATAGAAGCACTTTTTTGGCGGATATCAACAATGAACTTGAAGTGAAGCAGGAGTACATCGAACGTCTGGTAAACCTGGAGAATTTCGTGATGATAAAATTTGCAAAGGATTCAATGGTTCAACCGGTCGAATCTGAATGGTTCGGTTATTACAAACCAGGTCAAAGTGTTGATGTGCAGACGCTACAAGAAACTGACATTTATGCAGATGTAAGTATCAAATACCAATTGGTTTCAATAACATTATGTTGCAAACGTTTCAGGATCGTTTGGGCTTGCGGTCAATGGACGAAGATGGCAAATTGCACTTCTTATCGGTTGAGGGCAACCACTTGAGGTTTGAATGGGACTGGTTCGAGGAGAATATCGTCTATCAATTCCTCAATTAAGTCCGAATTCATTGCCCTGAAATTATTACATAATTCATTGTAGAGCGTGTATTTTTGGAGTTGAACAGATCCAACAATGATTACTTTTCCATTAGACATTCACGTCATTGTCTCCGCGCAGTCGCTCCTCTTTGCAGATGCCCGAGCGTGATTAGATTTTTTCCGGCATTTGAGATTGCGAATCTTCGGCTTTGTGCGCGCATAAACTAGTCTGATTACGCGAAGAGAGCGCGCGCAGCGGAACGCGCCCTCATTCGCTGCCCAAATAGCGTTATGCTCTTCATTTGTGCGCGAATCTTCCAATTGTATGCGCGCCGCTTCTGGTGGATGTATGCCCGCCTCTCTTGCCGCTACCAGCACCAGCAGCGCTGGTTCCATTCGGGCTAAAATTTCCCCTTGTTCTCTCCATCTGCGCCGGCGAGCGCCGGGATGGAATGCATTAGCCAAACAGGCACTCGGCGGCGGCAGCAGTCAGCGTATAATATAACTAATGGACGACAACACTGATTGAAAAATTTCACAAAACATAAAGAGCGCACTGAAGAGCGCTCTATATGATTCAATGAGAGGAGAATTCAGTGCGAGCGCCCATCGTTTCGCCCGCTGTTTTACCCACCCATCGTCGAACCAGCCTGCATTTATTTGTTCGAAAGGCCTTTTTTATTATGTTTTTTTTTGCACGTTTGCATTCCTCCATGTATACACACACACACGCCAGCCCCATCGGCGCATCGCGAACGAGCCGAGAGTAGTAGAAATGAAAAAATGATTACGATTTGATATTTTTTGTTTTGCACGTTTTTTGCGCGTTCCGCGAACCCAATGATTTCCGAATGCACGCGCTGACGTTAGAGAGTTTTAATTAATTTCGTCGCTCGGAGTGAGCAGTGGCACATTTTTTAATTAATCTCTGCACGCGCCATTGTTGTCTCTCTCCCCGGTGGTTTTCGCAATATCTATCCGGTTTATTAATAAAAATCGCCCCGAAGAATCTTTCACGTGAAGCATTCCAGAAAACCAACGAACGACGCTAAAGTAATTTTTTAATGAACGGCGCTTTGCAAGTGCTTTAATTACTCTTAGATTAGGCTGTTGGCTGGCTGTTTACCATCGAGGATCTACATACAGAAAGTTCAAAATGAACACATTCTTAATCCATCAATTCAGTCCTTCTCAAATCATCCAATAAAAAAAACAACAAAAAAACAATTGAAACCTTATATTTTAGTATTGCATTTTGGAGGATATTTTTATTAAATTTTTGAAACTCCAAAGTGTCCGTAACGAATTGTATATTTGCAGTAATCCAATGGGAAACGTCGGAACTTAATAACAACTAACCGTTCGTTCTGCTTTCAGTCAGTTTTCGAACGCAAATAAGAAACACACGAATCCTGCGGTTCGTTCCATCCGTTCGAATAAACGACCAAAAAATTAATCAAAATCCCATTTCGCGAAGGCGTCCATTCATTCCCATCGCACCAGCTCTTTTTGCACGGAGGAGCATTTGCTGCAGCTCGGGATGTAATCTTGTACGAAATTAATTATGAATGTTGTTATTCGTGCGGCATTAATGCGCCATTCAAGCCTTTAATGCGTATTACGAGCGCTGGTAGTGGTCGCACAAAGCTGGCGAAACGCGGGGCGCAAATTCGTATCGGAATTGCGTTAGAGCGACCAAGAGCTAAAGAGAATGCGCCGGCAATGTTGTTAATTAATCAAGTCCGGACTGCTTGGCTTGGTTTATTAACGTCATTGATCATCGGCCGTATTCAACTCTGTGTATGCGTATACACATGGATAGTGGCTGGATACCGACTGCAGGGAGGATCCAGTCGGGATGATGGTGGAGGATGGTTCTGGTTGTGTGAGGGTTCTCCGGGAGAGAGAGGATGCTGGCAGAGACTCGAGGCCGACCGCAGACGACATCAAAACCCTCTGTTTTCCAAATCTCCTCATGAAGATTACTGGTGTTTATTGCATTGGCGAAATGTGATTAGAGTTACAAGCAGTGGGTGTAATTAATTGTATTATTTCTTGTAGAGGTGGTCGTTTTCAAAGGGTTACTTCAATAAATCTTTGCTTTTTTTAAATTAAAGGTCTTTAATTTCAGTGTATACAATTAATAACTAATAATTAACATTAATGTAACTTCAATGATTTTGATGAGTCGTTTGGTGGATAGCATTTACAACAAATATTTTTAGCTATATTTTTCATCGATTACATACTTAAGATTGATACAAAGATTTATAAAGAGAATTATAATGTTTTTTTAGGATTAAATTTGAATAATATCCCAATAGTTTAGTAATCTTTTCATCTTCATTATGTTTCTTTTTCTTTTATAGTAGATTTCTCTTATTACTGAAAATATAACATCACTAACTAATAATTACCATCACTTCTTCTGACTTCTTTTGAATTTTGAAGAACTTCTAAATGTTGTTTACTATTCATCAGTTGCAACTTCCTTTTCATAATCTACGAGATCATAGTGAAAACACTTTAGAATAAGAGCGGAATATTAAAATAGTTAAAAACAATCACAAATCTTAGTTTCTTGAAAACAATGAATATTAAGTCTACAAAAAGAAATTAGAATTATCAGAATTAGATCAAAGAAATAATAACAATATACACCGTTCTGTTTGGTATCTTGTTACCTTATCTTATTTTCCAAAAGTTGAGACAGTGAATTTTCGCAAGAATCTTTTGAAGCAAGATTTTGCAGCCAAACATTAGTTATAAACATTAATAATTTATGAATAAATTTATTCTCGATATTATAAATCCATGAATATATAGTAAAGAATCCCTGAAAATTTGAAAGCAATTGGATCATTCGTTTCGGAGATATTGATGAAAATGTGAGAAGAGAACTAGTTCGTTTCGAATGAACTTATGAGTAACAAGTCCACAAAAGAAGTGCTGACTAATAAAAGCGGTCAGCCAACAATGATGCACCTGCTATGGAATGCAAGAAGTGCTACTACAATGGAATAGAATACAATAGAGAGCGCCATGAAGGAAATATTACATAACAAGTGCAATTTTTACATAATTCAAATAAAAAATGTTTTTCAAATAAATCAAGAACTATTTAACCGATTTTGATGACCAAAAAACCATTTTAAAGGGCAATATCCCTGTTAAAGTTTTCACATCTATCGTGTATTTTTTTTTAATTGAAGCTCTCTTATTTCTGAATCTATAATATCAATATGATGAATTGTTTATTATTCAGCAGTTCGACATATTATCTTATGAAGAACTTCTTGGATGAAGTACTTAAGAGTAATTAATAAAGACTCTGAAAAAGAGAATTAAAATGTTTTTATGGCTTAAATAGGTACGATGAATAATATATCAATAGTTTATTGTATTATTTCATTTGTTATTAAATGGTATTAAATGTTTTTTTTTATTAATAAAAACTTTCTTATTTTTGAATAATTTCCATCATTTCTTAAGACATTTACTACTTCTTCTGAACTTTAAAGAACTTTTAAAGAAAGTTGTTTAGTATTTAGCATTTACAACAAATTTTCATGCCAAGAACTTCTTGGATGATATACTGAAGAATAGTTATTACACACACTGAAAAAAAGAATTATTCTACTTTTATGACTTATGTATAATAAATAATATCTAAATAGTTTATTATTTTGCAGAGGTGCGTAGAAATCTTTTCATGTTCATTCAATTTTAGTTGTTTTTTACTAATTAAAAGACTCTTACTTTTGGATCTATGACATCAATAACTAATAATTATTCCTGTGATAGTTTATTACTTCTCCTACATTTTAAATAATTTTTAAAGAAAGATGTTTAGTATTCAGCATTTTTAACAAGTTTTCTTATCAAAGATTAGACACTTTGCCAGATATGATAGAAAAGGACTATTTCTAATTGCAACACGTCAAAACATTCTTAAAGAAGTTGCAGTCCCAAATATTTTAAAGATTATTATACAAATATAACTATTATTAATAAAAAAATAATTGATTACAACCCAATTGTCCTTAAATTCAATTCTGCATTATCTAAGACCAACATTTTCAAAGTTGTTATCAATGTCCTTTTCCTTTACAAATTTATTAATTCAACATCTAGACATTGATCCATAACATTATAGTAGATTATATTATAAGTGGAGAAATGCAAAATTATAAATGAGTGATACACATATTTCACGAGTTTATTATGGCATTTCGCACACGTTTAATATACGACATTTTATCTTACTGGAGAAAAGTTGATACAATGTTCCAAGAAGCAACAAAATCCAAAATTACTTCCACAATTTTTGATATGACATTTCAAATGCCACAATTAAATCGTCAGAATTTCGTTTGAGCAGGCATATTTTGATTATGTTTGCAAACCTTAAAAT
>JARJDZ010010863.1:0-17499 GCA_030264555.1 Aleochara sp. GC000083
TTAAGAAAAAAAAAATAAGAGAAAGCAAAGAAATAATGAAATGAATGATGAAAATAAGTAATGAAAATTTTATAAAGAAATGAACAAAGGAGAAGAAAATTTATGGGAAAAATTGCCTGCGGAAAATTGCAAAATTAAATTGTGAAATTGCAGGAAATAATTACATCATTCACTTGAAATATTTCATTTATTTAGATACAGATGTCACCACTGTTTCTGTTTTTATTACCAGGATAATTCCAGAAAATCTCAAAAAGGATAAAACGACGCTAAATGAGTCGGCATTTTCCAACTCATCGACTCATTCGAGCTGTCTAATTGAAGTGAATACCACCCTCAACGAAAAAATGTCATCGGCGGCAATCCTGACGCTGAATGGTGAATCGGGGGCGGCAATGATCGTTGATCAATCAAGGCTATCATCAACGACAATCGCGTCGATTGCCTACGGCCTACCGGCACCTTTCTCAAGCATTACCGCCGCTCCCCGAAGGCCGCCCCTTCTCATGGGGGGACGGCACGCCGTCGGGGGCAGATTTGTTTGCGTTGCGGTTGTTTGGGCTGCGGTTGCCTGGCATTGCCACCGTCATCACCATCGGCATGGGCGACGTCTTCGTCGTCGGGGGCGGCGGCAGCGGCGGCGTTTGCATTGCGGCGCGCTAATTCGCAAAGGTAATATTGGCGCTCGGCACTATATATCTATCCAATTTCCTCGGCGGCGGCGGTGGCGGCGGCGGCGACACAGAGCGTTGAATCGATCTCTCAATGCTTGATCTATGTATGTTTATCGTTGTGACTTGTGTGCCATCCGTGTATTTATACCTCTGTGTATAGATGTGTGTGTGTGTGCTCCCCTATTCAACGCCGCTCTCCACGACTCCCCAATGGGGGCGGCTTCGATTTCGATATGTTTGCTGTGCGCGAGATTGAGAGATTGACTCCGGGATGCTTCATGCACTCGCCCGATTCATTCCCCCCCACCCAACCCCCGAATCCAAGCATTCCTTTCGGGGGGAATCCGATACGCTACGCACCAATTCAAAGGGGGGATGATTGGAAATTGGAGGTTATGTTATTTTCGCATCGGGGATTAGAAAGTACAAAAAGAAATTTGAATCAAATATTTTGGGGAGCGGGGGGGGGAAACCGAGTTGTTGGAGCTCAGCCAATCGGTTTTGCACCGGTGCAAATGAAAATTATGATAGTTTCGACGCATATCCCTAACTTATGGGAGCAGAAGGGGGGGAAACTGGGGGGTCGGAAAAGCTCATTAAACTTCAATTGCTTCCGCGAAGCAAAATTCATTTCGTAACTAACCTCACTTTGCGCGCCACACGCATAAACTCATATGTGCTGTGCGGCCCATCCCGAATTTCCACCCCCGGAAAATGACGATGGAGGCGGCGGAGCCGGTGGCTGCCGAAACGGCGCAATGGAAGTCAAGAGGAAAGTGGATAACTTGGCGTGTTATTATTATTAATAATAAATGGACGCTTACTACGTTTCCGGCCACCCCACCCCCCACCAAAAACACCAACTAACAGACATTTTCCAGAGCGAGCGCGACGCGTTCATGAAAACTTAACTAACGTATTACGGGCCTGCCGCCCCCGGCAGAGCTCGTCGGGAATAAAAAAGGACCCGGCCGCGCAAGAACCAAATAACAATTGACAGCTGTAAAAAGCGGAAACGCACCATGTTCTCTATGTTGGTGGCGCTGCCGGCGGTTTCCAGGTTTNGGCAGTGCTCGTCGGGAATAAAAAAGGACCCGGCCGCGCAAGAACCAAATAACAATTGACAGCTGTAAAAAGCGGAAACGCACCATGTTCTCTATGTTGGTGGCGCTGCCGGCGGTTTCAAGGTTTGTTTCCCGGCCGGAAAACTCATTTAAAATTAAATGTATATAGTTTGGGAAAAGTTTTTCAGAAAATATGGTATGAAATATTCTACTATGTTCTAGAATGTTCTAGTGTGTTCCTAGAATATTCTAGAATGCTCTAGAAAATTCTAGAATGTTCCAGAAAATTTTAACGTTTCTATATACATTGGATCATTGTCTTTTGTAAACACGATGATATCAAAATATAAAATCACTTCCAAATTATTTATAAACTTTGAACTATAGATTCCAAACTATACGATTGATTGATAGTTAAGATGGATGATAATGACCATCTCAGCGTATGATGATTGATGATGATTATTCCTAATTATGCATATAAACGAACTTCCGCAAGTTGTTTCGAACTTTATGGGTCGGTCAATTGATTTACGATCGTGCAAAATAAATGCCAAAAATCAAAACGTAAAAATCTCAGTCTCATTCTCGCACAACTTTATCATTTCTATTATATTTTGCACTGTTTTTTTTGTTGATAAAGTTGGTCCCCATTTTGCCGCGTTGTTCACTTCCGTTTTTTTTCTGCACCATGGAACCCGCTCCTTTGACGTCACCGTATGGTAAACGCCAAGATTCAAGTTTTTTAATTATCCGCGAATAATTAATGACATTGTTTGTCACCAGTGGCCCGAAGAAGAAAGCGTCCTCTCCTGCCGTTGTTATGCGCCCGTCGGGACGAATCTTCTGTTTGGTTTTTTTGCCGCCTCCGAGGGAGGACGCAGCAGGACCGCCCGGAAGCAAAAATACAAAAACAAAATGAAGAATGTGAATGGGGGGTAATGAAGAAAGAACGAGTTGTTGATAGTTTCACTGTTTTTGTTGGCGCACGTTGAAGTTTGTTTAAGATTTTCCACGCGGAAGACGTCGCCAACTCTAAACCTAATCAAGAGTTGGTTAATTAATTAGTTTGCGAAATTTAAAGTTTCTAGAAAAAGTGATCAATAAAAAATATCAATTGAGACTTTTATGGTGTCTTTAGATTATGTATACGTCAATTTCAATATTTTTTTTTGGGTGACATAATTAACAAATTTAAAAAGTATAAAACACATTTTATAGAAAATTTAATTATGAATTTTATGGTAATTTTTAAAATTAATTAGCTTTATTTCTTTGGAAGATATCTTGATTTGAAGACGACTCTTATTTTCTTTGTTGAAGTAAAGAAATATATGTATGTTTGATATTGATGGCTATTTTAATTAATAGTCAGTAAATTAAATTATAGGGTGATTAACAATTTAAATAGAAAATTTAATGAGGAATTAGATGGTTTTTTCAAAAATTAAATAGCTCAGATATTTTAAAAGTTATTGACATTTAAATTAAATCGTATCATAATTATTGGTGAATGAAAACGTTGGACTAAATTTCAAGTTTGAAATCAAATAACTAATTAGTAATGTTAATAATTTAAAAATGGAAACATCCAACAAATAGAATATTTAATCAAGAATTTAACAATGTTTAGATTTGTAAAATTGAATAAATATTTAAAAAGTTATAACGAATTTACTAAACGTTGTTTGTTCAATATATGTAAACATTCAACAATTTCACCGACAAATTTACAATACAAACCAAAATAAATAATTTACAGAATTAATATCTGCTATTAAGCAATCAAACAGTTGATGGTTCAATTAAATATTGAAAGCGTAATTTCTGTATTATAAGCCTATTATCTCAATACAGTCAATATTGACGTTCAATATCTCGATATTGAATCGATTAAAATAAATTGATTTTAATAAAAAATCGATCACTTAAAAATACAATTGCCCGATCATCCAGCGCAGTTGAACCCTGTCGGGACGTGTGAAAGTGACCGGAAAATAGGGCGCACATTTTCCGCATGAAATATCCCCCCAAACTCCCCCCAGCTCGTCTCCCGCAGGACGCGTGTGTGGGGAACCACAAAAAACGGAATCTTATCGTAATTCGAGCGAAGGTATTCAGTGCGCGTTTACTTTTCGCGGGCTCAACACGCACATTTTTTCACATTTTCACACATTCCCCCCTCTTCTTCCCACGCCATTTCCACCCCGGCATTCTACTCAGCCCCAAGGAGGGCATACACGGCTCGTATATTCATAAGAGCCCGGGAAATGCCGAGGAAAGCAAACTGGAAGTTGCGCGGAAGGAGGAGGGGCATTGGGGGGGAAAGTGGGAAAAATGAGGTGGAAGCCGTTGAGAAATGGAAAAGTTACGTTAAATAAGTCGAAGACGGCCGCGAGGAAG
This sequence comes from Aleochara sp. GC000083, assembly GCA_030264555.1. Taxonomy (NCBI): domain Eukaryota; kingdom Metazoa; phylum Arthropoda; class Insecta; order Coleoptera; family Staphylinidae; genus Aleochara; species Aleochara sp. GC000083. The sequence continues at coordinate 4,142 of JARJDZ010010863.1, forward strand.
AAAAACTGCACAATGAGGCACGTCCAACGTCAACATCAAAGATGCATCAAGGATTTATCAAAGCCAGGATAATAATATCCTTCTCCATTGCTCCCCAATGGTGACCGGGGGGAATATGTCACAAGAAATGTCAAAAAAGGGAGGAAAAAATCGATGAAAAATCGATTTCCGCACCGGATGATAATTAAGCGTTTTTGTCCTTCCTTGGTCGAGGGCGGATACTCTCCAGTAAATCCCCCCCGTAGGGAATCGATTCAAGTCATTAGTCTGTGGATGCAAGAAGTTGTAATCGCGGTTGGAGTGTAATGTGATGATGACGTTTATGATAACAAGTGGGCAAAACATAATTGATTTCTCCAACAATTTTTTTGTCGTGAAAATTTTGTAACAACCATTCTATTCGTTAAAATTTTCCATTAAAAATTATCCTTGTTCTGAAAATTTTTGAACAATCCTAATAATTGTAGGAGAAATATGATGGCAAGGACAAGAAGCTGCATGGGTAACACAACGCGTCGACATAAAATTGTCCTTGTTTTCAGCTACATAAAACACCTGCGCAAATTAAACCGGAATAGAGGGCGCGCGCGTGCTGGCACCCTGGAAAAAAAACAAAAAGTGAAATGTACCGGAAGTAGAAATACCCAGCTCCCCGAAAAAATATCCAAGTCATAAATAACCTTCCCCCCACCTTCTGGAACCGTCCACAACACACTTAACAGAAATACTATACAAGGTGTTCTCGAAATCAACAAAGGACTTAAAGTTTGAATTCGAATTTTCTAGTACGTAATGACAATGGAAGTAAAAATTAATCTCGAGTGTTGAATGGGAAAATGTGAATTGTTTCCGTATCAGGCACAGATATGAAAACGGAAGTCCTGGGGGCGGTTACTCGTGGGGTGGTAGGTGCACAGAGTGGATGAAGATGCCCGGATTAAACTACCTGTTAAAGTAGGAAAATTGGAGGGAATCCTCGACGAATATGCGTTTGTTGTAGTCGTCGACAGCAATGTTGGCGGCGGCGCTGGCATCGGAGGCGGCAGGGAATTTCCGCACGCTTCAACTGAGCGAGCGTTCGTAATTTTTCACGCGGCGAATTAATAAACGGCCATAACTAACATCCGCTCGTATTACGAGCCGAGCGAAAGGGGGGATCTGGGGGGCGGTAGAGCATACTCGAATTGAAACGAATTCTAAATAAAAACGGATTATGAAACGTATTGCTGCATGGCTGTGCGCTGGTGGCGCCACCAACAGCGTTCTGTAAAGAATTGTCGAACAAAAGCATTGATAAAATGATTTTTGAATAGTGAACGAACACTCTCAAATATTTAATTTTGCGACTTTCCCGAAGAGTCCGGATTTTATGAAACGAAAAATATACAAGGGGTGCTTTGAAATTTCCCAATTTCCAAATTTCCAAAGGTACAAGGGTTGATCCATGATTTCCAGTCTTAGTAGAACATTAATTAAAGAAAAACAGCTGAATAACAAGCATCGCGGAAATGGTTGAATTATATGACATGAAATTCCCCCCATTTGTAAACTACGAGATATCTTAAAATTACATCCGTTTATCCCCAGTATTCTTAAGCTGGATGTCTTCTAATATGTCCCCCCACCAATCTTAACTTTCTTACCCCGTTTCCCCCCTATCTGAGATACACCTTTCCAAGTCAAAAACTTTGAAGGTAATTTCCTATGTGGAATTTTGACTGGAACCACTCTGTATATTGGGGAGCAGCATTCATACAAGTGATGACTCCGCCAAAGTGCGAGAACTTCCTGGGGGGAAACTTTTGAATGCCAAATTAAACTAAATACGCAAAATTGAGGTGTGGATGGCGTCTTCGACAAGCTCGTCCTCGACGACGTCTTCGAGTGGAAGTTATAAATTCGAGGTGGAGGGGGGCGGCTATAACGCGGCCATGGCAGGACTCACATGTGTGTGTGTGTGTGAGTAGTCCAGGACGAGAAATGATGGCGGAGAATAGAGAAGTTACCAACTATAATAATCCTTGCGCGTCAGGTTCAAGACTTGAAGCATTTCCCTGGTTGAACTGATCCAGTCCTTGGAAACCAGGAGCAGGACGAGGTGGAAGTTCTAATCTAAATGTTTGACTGCTCGTCGTTTAACATAAGCAGATAACCGTGCGTAATTAAAACATACAAGAAGTTATATTTATACCAGAAAGTTTCTGGAAGAAATTCAGAAAGCTTCTAGAACATTCGTCAGAGTTCTAGAAAAATTCGATTTGTAGGGGGGTCTAATTGGATTTCAATGATTAACCAGGTAAGATGTCGGGTCCGTCTTCCGGGTCATTGACGTGATCATTCGAATTACCCTTTGAAATATTCAAAAAAATCCCGATTTCAATCTTATATGGTTCAATTTCCAGGCGGAGAAAATTGCTTTTCAAGATTCAGGAGCATTTCCCTTCTTCCTTTCCAATGCCTCCACCTTTCCCGCCTTTAGGTGGCTCTAAGTATCCCGGCCAGATGGAGCCCGAGATATAAGTGCCTCCTCCCCCCACCCTCGCCGCCACCAGCCGCCCCCCAGTGCGAGTGCTGCGTGTGTAGCAAAATCACAAATCGGAAATTCTAATCTTTGGAATCGATTAAGCTTTTCGGCGGCGGAATGCTTTCCCCCGCACAACCGCCCCCTCAAACCCATCCACGGTCACCACCACCACCTCCACCACCTCCTCCTCCGCCTTTCACCTTCTTCTTGTCTGGTGGCGGCATTCAGATCCGGGCGGGCGTCCTGAAGCGGGATGCTTGACGCTGATGCCGAATCGAGTTATCTATGCAGCCACCGGAAGACGAAGAAAATACATCGAGTTTCCGAGCCAAAAAGATGCTGACGTTGGCATCCGAACGGGGGGCGGCACAGATCAAAAAATTCAATCTTTACGATATTTGCATTAGAGGAACACATATCGGGAACTATCCGATCACTCTCCATGCACGACTGGTTGCCGATCGGTTTCAATGTCCCCCCCCGCCGAGAATCAGGTGTAATGGGGGGGCGGCGAATTTGGATGTTATTGCAGCTCCATTAGAATTGTTATTGAGAGTCCTTAATTCAGTCGAATGGAGGTTTATCTTCATATTGCGTCAATTTGCAAATTTGCACGCCATGTGCACGAGAAGAGGTGGTGGGGGGATGGGGATGACAGAGTCTGCATATTCAACACGCCGGAGGCGGCCGATTTGCCGCGAGTGCTGCCAAAATGACGCCGCAACGTTCGAGACACCGTCGAAAATTAATAACAATATTAATTCGTGGGTACAATAACATAACAGGTTATTATGCAATATGCATGAGGCTGTGCATTTGCACTTGAGATATGAGCTTAATACCGCCGCCATTGCCGCCGTCGCCGCCTCCAAGCCTCAAAATGTATGCACTTGAACTGACACAATGAGTATTTAGTTTCCTCATTGCTAACGAACGTTTAACGAGGTTTCATGTTAAATAATTCCGGTTCTAATCGTGGTATCATTTTGATTCAAAAATTATTTGTTAGAATGGTTATCTAACTATTCATAAATCTCAGAATATTCATGGTAGTTCTATTGGTTCTCTAGTTATTTGAAGTTTCTTTAAACAAAATTTTCAAAATTTCATTAAATTTTTGTTTCTGGTTCATTCTTAAATAATATTGATTTTAATTATGCTATCATTTTGATTCAAAAATTATTTATTATCATGGTTATTTGACTGTTAATTAATCTAAAAATATTCACTATAGTTTAATTGGTTGCCTAGTTATATGAATTTTTCTATTGTAAGTTTTTCAATATGGTCATAAAATCTTCCTATACTTATTAATGAAGTTCAATGTTAAATAATTCCGGTACTAATCGTGGTATCATTTTGATTTAAAAATTATTTGTTACTATGGTTATTTAACTATTATTCAAGCTCAAAAGATTTACTATAGTTCTGTTGATTGCCTAGTTATGTGAAATTTCCTTAGAAAAATTTTTCAAAATTTCATCAAATTTTTGTTTCTAGTTCATTCTTAAATAATGTAGATTCCAATTATCCTATCATTTTGATTCAAAAATTATTTATTATCATGGTTATTTGACTATTAATATATCAAAAAATATTCACTACAGTTTAATTGGTTGCCTAGTTATATGAATTATTCTATGGTAAGTTTTCCAAATATGGTCATAAAATCTTCCTATAAATATTAATCAAGTTCAATGTTAAATAATTTTGCTTCTAAGTATGATATCATCTTGATTAAAAAAATATTTATTATAATGGTTATCTAACTATCAATAAATCCAGAAACAGTAACTGTAATGCTTTTGGTTGCATAGTTATTGAAAGTTCCCTACAATGAAATTCTTGATACTGAAACAAATTTTTGTCGGAAAAATTGGAGCTCATATGAAGGTAGTTTAAATAATCTGACAAAAATGTAAGATGAGATTAATTCAAAATTCATGAAACATTTCAAAAAAATATATAATCTTCCTGGAAAATCCCTAGAGGGTCAGAAAACTGGAAGCAAACATAAAACCGGTATTTTTCTCCTGGTATCATTTCTCCTGCATTTCATTCAAGTTAACACAATAAAAATATACGTAAAAGGCAAGTTAATTGACTCATTATTTAAATATTAGCATGTGCAACGAATGAAATGCGTGCCGCACAAAATGTACGCAAAGAAATCGGGGGTTTTGCGCAAACATTTTCATAACATGTCTATTTGCTTGAAGTGCGCGCCCGGCTCGTAAAATCACTTTTACGCCGCCCCCGACATGGATGCAATGAAAACTTTATGAGCACACACTCGTCCCGGACACCCAGCAACTGCGCGGAAATGGGGGGATCGTTGGCGGGGGGGGCGGCCGATCCAATACTGTAATAAACCAGCCCCGCGAATTTCCTCTTTATATTAGAGCTAATAATTATAAAAGTTCGCCTGCAAGAAGTGGAGTACGCCGTTTTTAACTCCTTCGGGAAAATTTCCGTGCGGGAAACTTTTTCCCGGATTCGATTTGACAAAATTAATGAAATTGTTTGCGATCTTCCAGGCAAGAACCGCTTCCTCGAACACCTCTTCATTAAACTTTCATTTCGGGCGCTTCAATTACGATTTCTTCCCGGAGGAAACGTGGGTCGAAGGTACGAATGGAACGGGGCTCAATGGGGGGATATTAAGTTGCATTCAATGAACTGGGATTTTAATAAGAAACAAAGACAAAAAAAAATGTCGGCCCGCAGGCAATCTGAATGCGCGAATCGATAACTTTTAGATGTTCCACCGAAAACATCGAAGGAAAATACGCCGGGATTTTCCCCCCGAAATGCCCCCTTTCGAAGGGCGGAGCCGTTCATTGCATTTGTATTTGCATATATTTTACATTTTGTTGTACACGGGGCTCGTTTGAATAGAAAATGTGGCTTTTTTAAGTTGGAAACACATTACCGGGTGAAAGAACGGTTGGAAGACCGGAAAGCCGGAAAATGGGGGTTGTGGTAGGGCGGATGAAAAAAAAAACGGAAAAAACGGATTTCCACAATGAATACAACAAATGACTACTAATTTGTTTGTCGGGCGGGGGCGGCTAAAGTTGATGTCGAAAGGAAACGATGGGGGGAAAGAAACAACTTTTTAACGGGATGCTGCCACCATATCCCCACCACTGCTTCCGAAAGGGCGTCCAGGTATTCATCGAGTGAATTGGAATGTGCGTGCCTCTATGGGGCCTGCGTAATAACAACTACTGATTGATTAGACCCCCGGATTTCCGGCGTGTTTTGAATATTAAATTTGCGTCCATGGTTGGATTCTGAAGGAAATGGGGAGTTTTTCCATTTAAAAACTAATCTAAACCGATTTTTTCTTGTCTTCAGGGATCATGATACCCAAAGAAATTTTAATCAGGAAATTAACTTCTAGATAAATTAAGAAAAACATTTTGAATGAAGCAATCAGTATTATAAATTCCCCCCAAAATCATGCAACCATTTTTTTTCGTTGAAAAAAAATATCCTGGAAATTATTAAATAAATTAAGAAACTTCAATAAGGATATCTTTGATGAAACTATCGATGTAATGAATTTCCCCCCAAATGAAAAGAGAAGGAAATAGGGAAAAAGGCAGTGTATACAACCCTCACGACAAAAACGAAATAAATAAAAGCCGTAAAACGTTCAATACCCGACCGACCGGTTCAATTTTCATTATCTGCAATTTTTTCCCGTACTACTAGTGTCCGTTATCCTTTCGGTCCCCAATGGTCCTTTCGCCTGTCCGGGAGTCGACGGGACTCGCCGGGAGCGTGTGTGCTCTGTCGTCGTCTTTTTACGGCACGAAGGGTATGTGTACCAGATCCTGCACCACTTTCAACCATTTCATATCCTTTATATCGTTTATCCCTTATTCACAGTATGGCGCAATCGTAAAAATTACAACGATTCTTTGTCTGTGCGCCAAACTCCCAGCCAGTTCCCTTTTTTCTTTATCTACCACGCCCCCCCTCTCCGCGTCGTTTTTCTGAACCCCCCACCCCCACCCGGCATGTGTGTAACATTCGGCAGGAAGAACCTTTAAAACTTTATTCCACCGTTTTACTAGTTTCGTGCACTAAACGGCGGTGGCGCAGCTGCATAAAATCCGCCATAATGAAATCGCCATTCGCCATGTTTATTTCAATCTAATTGCCCCCCTTTCAACCCCCCCCACCCCCCATTCCAAAACATTCTCATACCTTTTCAATTTTACAACTGACGGGTTCATAACGAAATCAAAATAAATATTAACTCTGTACAAATAAGCCCATTTGGAAGGGGGGACTCCTGGGGGGGAACCGCCATGGGGTGGTCGCCCATACTGGCACTCAGTCATCCCTCAATGGCGGCAACAACAACGCGAAACCGCAATGGAGTGAGTAGCCTCATTGTTTATTGTTTACCGAGAGCGAAACAATTACACTGATGGTCACATGACCATCGGTCGCCATGTGGGTATTGTCCCCATTGTCCCCGTGTGTCCCCACTCGGGGAGCACCGGCATGATTTAATAGAGATTTTCATCATTGAGTTAACCTGTCTCACGTTTCGTAAGCACTGCACGGCCAAACAAATTCCGAGTTGCTGGACAAACAACAACAAAAATGCAGCCCGACCAAAAAAAAAACCAAACAAAATAATAAAAACATAATAAAAATGTACGATCATGGCGTGCCGGTAGCAGCAGGAACGGCGATGAGAGTGGGAGGAGAGTCAACAACAACAATGCATAATAAATAAAAACGACAATGACGTTTGCTCGTATGAAAACGTTACGCGTAATTTATTTCAATTTGCGTCGCCATAACAACACAAAAAGATGCGAGTCGACGAACGAATGTGAAGGCAAGGCAATAAAAGTCACATCATAAACTTTTCATTTGTTGATTTCGTTTTTTTTGTGAGTTCGCTGCAATGTGATGATATCAGGAAATCAGAATGATGAGGAGGTAGTCGAAACTTTAGGGGACTATAAACGCTAAGGAGGTAACAGCGAGCAGTATCAGGGGAGCAGAAAACAGGAGGTATCTCAACGCTGCTCTCAAAGGGTAGATTCACCTTTTCGTCTGAAGTATCAGGCGCACAATGTATGAAAAAAAGTGGTTGAATTTACCCGGGTATAAAATAACGTAAAATTTAATTGGAAACATTGTGAAAAACGTGCATGAATTCGATAAGCAAATGATATTTTGTGCTCAGCCAACAAATTTTTATAATTACGAAGCCGAAATCCNGGTTGAATTTATCCGGGTATAAAATAACGTAAAATTTAATTGGAAACATTGTGAAAAACGTGCATGAATTCGATAAGCAAATGATATTTTGTGCTCAGCCAACAAATTTTTATAATTACAAAGCCGAAATCCATCAGGACATAAAATAAATAGAGCATAAATGATAAAAACTGCAACGCCAACGAAAAACGCGTCCATATTTATGCATCCATCTCGAAAACGGGGGCGAACGGGCGCACAGGATGTTCGCAAAATATTGATAAAATCTGACGAATCATCGCCATAATCCCATTGATGACCATCGCATTCTGTCCGGCCATGCTCGAATATTCCAATGTTTATTATTATTACGTTTGATTTTATTTTATTAGCGATAAAATAAAAATAAATTTTATTCAAAATTGCCACGCTAATAAAATAGAACGCGTAAATAATAAAGCCCCACCACCGGTCGCCTTCCCCCCCCCCACCACGTTTTTCACATGGTAAAATATGACACGTTGCTGCTTTAAATTAATTAAAAACATAAATCTAATGGGACAATGATGATTCATGCGCTCGTATACGAAAAGGACGCCCCGAATTTCGTGTACTTTTTGAAGTGGGGATAGAGTGCGAGAGAGTGGGGGGGGGGGATTGTTGCGAAATTGCACATTTTGTGTGCTACACACTTGATTCACTCATAAGCAAATACGCCTAACCTTAAATTTGTTATTCCGACCACGTATGAACCGACTGAGTTATAACAGAGTCCATTCAAAAATGGCCGACCTTAATTTCAATTAATTTTAATTTTAATTTTAATTGTTTTATTATGTTTGATTTTGTTATGTAATTACCTCACGCGTGCATCCATAGCATTGTTTTAATTTATTAATGTTGTTTAATCGACTTTCCCAAAAAATATACAAGGGTTGTCCCATATAAGTGATACAAGGGGTGTTCTTTAAGTTTGAAGACCGGATATCTTTCATATAGAAAAACGCTTTGTCACTGTGTCATTTCACATGTGATTACATTGCGGTCGGAAAAATATAATGCAAAGACATTAAAATCTCGTTTTTGTGCGCTATCATGGCTGACGGGCAGAGTCGATGTCTTACATGCCTCAGCGAATACATTAAAGCCATCGCTCCTCGCTTTCCTTGCTCGGCAGGACATTATTCTATCATTGCGCAGGCTGAAAGGATAACATAAATCCTTCAGCGCTCGCGCTCAACTTTGCCACGCTGGCAAAAACATAAACTCCTTTCGGATGGACGCAGAAGATGTCAACCCATCGCGCAGAGGGGGCAAAACCTAATAATGCTATTTGTGCGCATTGCAAAAATAACGAGAAATAATTGCCAAGGGCGGTGTAAAAATGGCGACATCTATCTTCAGGGACATCAAGGATACCGTCCCGTTGGCACATAAAGAGAGAGATGGATATTTTATATTTTGTAGCTTTCGCTAAGGTCAATTACAGATAAGGATAAATTACCAGAGAATAACCTAGAAATGTCACAACTAGAATAAAAGTGTTGGATCATAAAATGTTGATTTCCTTGGAAATAAGAAACGAAACATTAGAGTATGAAAAATAGCAGCGAAACAAGATAGTTGAAGAAGTAGTTGATGTATCAGGAGTTTATGATTCGAAGAGGTAGCTGCTACTGTGTGAGACTCTGTAGGAGGTAGTAATGTATCAGGCATAAATAAGAATCAGGGGTACATAAATTCAAAAGAGATAGCTGACTTTGTTTTGGCATCAAGAAACTGGTAAAAGGCAACTAAAAATAAATCAAGGATAATATTTACATTTCTGAATGGTTTCAGAAATCAGAAGTTATTTGTTTACATCGAAAAATAAATTATCAGGAAATAACCTCGAAATGTCACTGGCGGAATAAATCGACTGAAGTAGAATAATTGTAGCCAAAGGGAAGAAAAATGGCGGCTAAATGAGGGAATAAATCACGAGCAAAATATTTGGACCGCAAGGACGAATCGATCAATCAAACCTATCAGTCAATCCGAACATATTTCCGCAATTCACAATGATTTTCTATTGTTTTTGAGGTTTGTTTGTTATTCTCTGATACGATTGGTGCGAAGCAATTTATTTCCTCCATATTTAATGGAATCGAGAAAGGAATTCCCCCGTTTTTCTATTATTCTCCATTATTATCCTTTCGCCTTCGCATATTGTCCGTTATTATTTTTGGTTTTTTTTTTCGTCTTGAGGTGAATTGGAGACCTTTCATTCCCACATATTTGAGGTTATGATTGACCAGGAGTTTTTTTTTCTCGTCCGTTACGAAGTTGTTCCCAAGGGGGAAGAATACGGTGTAGGAATGCTGCAAACTTTTCCTGTTCCGTAATGGCTTCGGCCAGCTAATAGTCCTGGAATGTCATAAACTGAAAAGATCAGTGATGGCAATCGCGGTGACGGTGCAACGAATGTGCACGAAGCATCACGAGCGTACCGGAAACGTCCTGTCGTATTTCGAGGCCACGAAGACGCTTGTTAGATGGGCAGGATAATTGCTTGCCGGTTTCCATTTTTTGCGCTGCTTCTTCTTCCTCTTCGCTGGCGCTGCTGAAGAGTCATCCAGGCCAGTTCATTCTTCATCCGTGATTTCCAGCGATTCACGCTCCCCCTTATATGGAGGACATATGGGATGATATCGTCCTTGCAGGAGCAGGACACTGGAGCTTTATGGTCTGGTCCTCATGGTCCGCTTAAGTACTCGTGAAGAGTTTAAAGACTGGGTGATTAGCGAAACTAAATGAAATTGTTGATTTGAAATATTGTATGGCTCTTGAAATGTTACTTCTCCAGGATAATAGTAAAAAAATTGGTAAAATTTGTGTTGACGATTGTTAAAATTGAAAATGTATAATAAATTTGATATTTTAAGTTGGATGACTCCATGTTGGATGTGAAGATCCCTTGCAGAAGTGGGGTTATAATCCTGACGTTAACAGGTCCTTAAATCCTTTGTAAATACTGATTGCTTACACATATGTGCAGCAGGATCATGACTGGCTTCAGATTTATGAGGATTTTGTCCACTTTACAAGTCCACGAATCGCCCATTATCCCACTCTTTTTTCTTCAACGCCATTATTATCCTTTCGATCCATATGACTTCTTAGATGCGTTCATCAATATAGAAAACTTCTTGATAATCCTTTTACACGTGGCTCCCTCTTTAAACGATTATCCTCGAAGGTTTCCGCGTGAATATGTGTTCAGTGCGTTAAATGAGGAGGAAAATTTCGATGCAAATGGTAATGTACTCTGCCGCCCCCGGCGTTTTTGGCATCCTGCATAGTGCATTCTTTTTCAGGACGCGCACAATTTTCGTGCAATTTTCGGGCCGCCCCCACGCTCCCCCGCGAAGCCGTCACCCAATGCGGTATATCCAGTAAATACATGGGGAAATTTAGAAAATTACGTTTATATGCGCGGTGCCGCCGCCCGGAAGCGGCGCAGATATGCGTGTGTGAACGTTGGCAGGCGGAAGAATCCTTTTATGCGCCGTCGTCCATTTGCTTCATTTTCTCTCCTCGGGCTCTCAAAGTGAGTCCTTGCAACGAAACAAGAAAAGCAGGCGGGAAAAGGAAAAACGCGCCATGAACGCCGCCATGTCAGTAAGCAAACGAGATAAGATATGCCGTCCCCTTTATTTCGATCCTGCAGGACCTTTTATCTTTTATCCAATGAGCCAAAGGATACCGACAAGTTTTTGTCAAAGTCCCCCCAAAAAAAATTAAGATGGAAGAAAATTTTCGATATAATCAAAAATGACTGTGAAATTATTTCTTATATCAGGAGTCCATAAGCTTCTAGAAGGTAGATAGCTGTATCAAGGAAGTAGAAAATCAAAAAAGGTATTTACTTCTAAAAATTCCATATGAGAAATAATTGAGAGTGTTTCTGTCAAGGTTGATATCTTGTATCTTTGCAAACCGGAAGTATGCAGTTTCAGGCGAACTCACCCAAAAGGACATTTAAGTGCAAACAAGTAAACAAGGAGTTTTTATTCCTGTAATGGAGGTCAACCTCAAGAAAAACGCAAAACATCAAAACACCAAAAAATAAAATAAAAACTGGGCAAATGTTGACAAAAAAGAAAACTCATGGAAACTGCAATCCTTGGCGTTGAATTGCCAGTAAGGACGCGGAATGGTGGGGGGGATGAAATGGCAGAAGTCGCTTAATATGAACACATAAAGGTGGAAACATGTCCTCGGAGAGCATTTCCACCGGATGTTAACCAGCATGTAAATACTTAAGCGCGCTTCCTTGCATTCTCGACCGGAGTTATCCTTACGCTTTTCATATTTCCATTCCGGACCGAGTGCAGGGATTCCCATTAGTGATTTGTTCATTATTCATTTTTACAACTTGTGCCTTTCAACTTCTTCCTTCTTCATTAATAGAGCAACAAGGGTTCGAAATGGTGTTGCTGGATGGTCTCTGCGAGCGGAGGACGATGAAGAGGAGGAGGAGGAGGATGAGGAAAGGATACAATGAAGCACACGAGGCAAGAGCATTGCGGTTTTCCCGAACATCCTTTCGAGTTAGCGGCGCGCTATTGTAACGAATCCTGGACACGTTTCGCATACACGCGCGCATCATGTAGCCGGGACCAGGAGTCTGAGCCGGGGCCCGGTCCAGACCGGACACGAGGTCCTTTTGCTCCTCGACCGACAGAGGACAATGCAAGCTGGAGCAAGACGTACATCCGTGTTCCAGGATTGCACTCTACGACCGTGAGAGTGGCCGCGGTTTAAGGTCTGTTAGATCAACCACACCCAAGGAATTAATTCCGCTGCTTTGACCAATTTTCATTTCTACAGGGTGTTTCCACAAGCCCCAAAGTTTCTCTGGAATTTCCAAAGCAAACGGAAATAACGTGTTCCTTGACAAAATACTTTGAGGAAACTTGATGGATATCATGTTATCCATGAATAGAAAATAAAGGATAACTTTGCATACGTACTTTTTGTTAATTATCCTGATCCTGGAATTTTCCCCGAAATCTCTTACGGCGTCTCATGACAATGCGATTATTTAACTAATAAGCAAGTGCGAAATTCGCACAATAACGTGCGGCAACAAATTTTCCTTTGGCCGCCAGGACGCCCGGGGGGTGGCGGCGGCAATGGCGGCGGCGTTTAATAGAAAATTAAGCTGAAACGATGAAATATCCGCTTAATCAAATTAAAACTTAAGCTTTGCCCAACTCTCCAACTCGGCAAGCATTGAGCTCGTTCGTCGGGCGTTGCCAGTCGCCGCCGCCTCCAACGCCACCTCCACCATCGCCGCCGCCAACATCGCCGTCACAGTCGAGTGAAAACTGCTTATGCCTGCGACGCGCGGATGGATATAACAAGGATACGCCATCAGAAAGGGTGGTGTCTGGCATGGGTGCACCCCCTGCAACTCTTTCCTTCACCAGCCTGCACACATCCTGGCCGCCACCAGCGCCAGCAGCGCCCCCAATGTCCTGTGACTCCTGCGCGCGCTCATTTCAAATGCAACAATTTAATGAAGATGAATGCGCTTGTAACGGTTTATTTGCCAAGT
>JARJDZ010010870.1:0-21655 GCA_030264555.1 Aleochara sp. GC000083
TTCAAAGGGGCCAACGAAAATTAATAGAAACTCAGGATAATACAACAATGTACAAAATTTCTCTGTATGATTTAAAATAATTGTAAGTTATAATTATTTTAAATCATGCAAACTAGAACATCTGTTTTTGAAACTGTTCTAGTAAAATCACATCTGATAGTTAATTTAAATAAACTTTCAGGAAATGTTGCTACAAACATTTGGCACCTAATTCTGAATGAAACGCAAAAAAAAATCAGTTAAAAAGTCCCATTACTTTTCGAGTTATTCAACTTTAAAGAATGTTGCTATTTTTGCTAATTTTTCAAAGACTATAGTCTTTTTTGAAAATGTGCAAAAATCGACCAGTACGATGTCAGTACGATCGGACCATTGGTTCGGGAAACTTAAGCAAAAAAGTACCGAACTAGACAAAAAATTGCAACTTTTCAGAATTCAAACCCGAAAAAAGTATATTTCCCTTTGGAAAATTAATTATCCCGGAAATGAATTTAATCGCCTTCAAGTTTGTCACACCGGAAATAGTACTACAAAGAAACTCCGTAGACAATAGAAAGATCGTAAAGAAATTCGAAAATAGAAGAAACTGAATGACAGATCGGCAAGTTCGATAAAGAAGATTTCGAAGTATTACATTTATGACATGAACAACTAACTGAAATTTGTAATTAGCAATTTAGAAAACTTAAAAATAATTAGAAAGAATCTCACCTTCCTAGATATCAGAACCTTGTACTCCCAAGAACAACTCTGCAACAAACAATTTTCACGGCATCAAAAGAAACTTGTCTTCGTCATGATAAATATTTGCAAGCAGCTAATTGAGCTGATTTTAGGGAATACCAAGATCTAAACAAGTATTAAAAATCTCTCTATCTATACTTCAGTATATGTCATTAATTTAACATTAAAAGCAAATATCTACACAAATTGCATGACAGAAATAAAGTAAATCGATCAATTTTGTTGCTTTATCATAAAGAAGTAATTAATTTTGCCAATAGACTATACAGGATTCACAAACTGAGAGTTGTTTTTAAAATCATACCTAAGATTACGCGTACAAACTACTTTAAACAAATTAAAAGTACATGAAAGTAATTTTTAGCGAAATTACTATAGGCAACACAATATACACGTGCATGTTGATTTGCCTATAATTGTTTTCATAAAAGTTTAAAATTTCGCCTGGTATAACTGCAACAAGCTAACTAAGCAAATTCGATATGTCAAAAACAGCTTGCAAATATTGCGTATAAAAGTAATTCCAAATGCAATTTTATGCAAATCACGCACGTGTATAATTATCCAAACACATAAATAAAACACGAGCGGAAAACCGGCGTCAATTTTTCGCCCAGCCGGCTATGAAACGTTTTCCCGCTGACGTGCGCGCTATTTGTTCGAAATAATTGCGCTCACTTCAATTATTATTTTAATGCACGCACAAATCGTTAATTGACGTTTCAGTTCGAACCCCGCACACACGAATTTCCAGTCACTCATCGGCCTTGTGTACAAAGTACTCGAACGAGTTTTCAATTCGCTTTGCCACCAATGCCGCCTAATGGCGGTGCGGTTTTCCATCAATTTCGCAATTTTTGCTCGAACGAGCGGGGCCAATTGCGCACTAATTCAGGCCTCTTTGTCGCCTCGAGGGCGCTCTTGGGGCGCGGCTGGCGTGCGGCTTGGCGAGTATAAATAAATAAATTTTTATTTAATCCGACGTATCGCACTCGACGTCACGTGCAGCGCCTTCGCCAAGCGCGCTCCACAAAGAAGTGATGATTGGTATAGATGTGTGCTGGCTGTGTTATCGATGGGTGATAACAGACAGACGTCGTCGACGAGCTGCCGGCAGGCGACAGGAAGTCTTTCGCACTAGTTTCAAGTGTCGATCGCTTCTCCCCAGCGTTTCAATTACACATTTGCGCGAAATATTTTTGCATCATCAATATTCCGCGCGGAAATTTCCTTAGATGTCCCAAAGGTGGCGCAACATGTATTATTCATGCAGCGCTTTCAGCATAAAGAAATTAATAATTTCTGTTTGAGCATAATCTCTTCAAAATACGTAGAATAAGCGTGTAATGAAGCAGTAAGTGGATTTATTTATGCATAATAAAATTAATGATGATATTAAGCCGGAAGAGCATCTTGACGAAGGCGGCAGATGAGCACGGCTCGTGAAGATGGCCCGCCGTGAAATTTGGCGTCATTATAATAATTAATTCGCTAACGAAGCAGCACGCAATAGTCTCTCTGCTGCGTTATCGGCTGAAACAACGAGCCGGGCAAAAAGGCCGGAAATGCGGAACTCGAAATGAGCGCGTTGTGTTCATTAAAAAATTATATCTTATGATCAGATTACTTAATTAACAAACGGAATGGAACGCACTTCACTGAAAGCAGCCCGGAAATGATGTATGTTTTTGTATGGGGAAATTTAATTTTTTTCAGATTTCATTTCAAATTTTGTAGGTTCACTGTCAGTATTGATTTCTGAAATATAAGTGAAGTTTGTTGGTTACCATGGTTACCAGGATAACTAGCACGGGAAATGTCATCTTGGTGTATAGGAAATCCTGCAAATGGCGGAAGGTTTAATAAACAAATGCGCAATGCGATAAATCAATAGTTTATTGAAAATTGTTATTACACCTTAATGAAATATCGAAATATATCACCGGGTCGTAAATACATGCATTATCCTGCAGCAATGCACACGCACGCCGCGATCGTTTTAAGCGGCGGCGGTGGCTGCGGTGGTGACGACGACGACGATGGCGGAGGCGGCGGCGGTGGTGTTGGAGGCGGCTAGGGGTAAAACCGCAGAAACGACGGTCGTCATTAGCAGCTGTGCCACCTGGTCCACACGGAAACCGACCGAAGCTGATAACGCCCTTTCGGCCCCATTCTGTCGGCCCTTCATCGCCGCCCCCAGCGCCTTCGTTTATACAAGTGCGCGTGTACAAATACGATCGCCCCCCAAACCAACAAATAGTTCAATTTATTGCGAACGCCGCAGCGATAAATTGGGTTAATACGGTCATAAGAGCAAAAGGGCTCCGGGTCCCTCCGGTGTCCCCCCATCGGAGGCGGTGTACCCAGCCGCTCCCATGTTTCGCACACCTCATGGTGTGCATGCAGGACGCATAACGAACGAGTCCAAAATCTCGGAGGCGGCGGTGGAAGTGGAGGGTTTGTTGCCGCCACCGGGAACCGGTAGTGGCGGTAGGGTTAGGGGCACGCTCTTTCTGCATTTCGGCCCCAAATGCACTGGGGGAGGCGGTGGAGGTCGTCGCTGGTGCCGGCATCGTCGTCGGAAGGCAGGAAATAAGATTAACAAATCTGGCGTTGCCATAAATTAATTTCGTACTGCCTTCCAATGCGTCGGCCCCCTCATTTTCCTCCAGCTCTTCGCATGGAAATTCCTAATCTCGACGCGGAATGTCGCCGCATAAAAGGGTCATTTTGAAAAATGCCATCCTGCCAAGTTCGCCGACCTTTTAATTCGCCGGGGATGCTCCCGGGTTGAAGTTTGGCGGATTACGAATAAAATTCGCGCGCAAAGTCTGCGTTTAAGAATTTTCGGCGGAAATAACTTTCGGCGAGCAAGGATCATCGCATTGTGCCACGAGTGTATTTTTCAATATCCTCTCGCTGGTGGATGGATGCACGTAATATCTTTATGTACGTAACCGCCACGCCGAACGCCGGAATGTACACGGGGTATTCCCAAAATGCAGGAAAATATGTTCAACCCTTCATCTATTTCAAAGTTCCTTTGGGGAACATTTTCTTCGCTTTGAAGGAGTGCAGGCGTTCGTTCGCTGGTGTTCGCGTCGCTTCCTTGATGCCACGTGCATGCTGCTAGTAAGTTTTTGTATTTTATATGTTTTTCGTATTTCCGTGCGGCAGGAAACGCGATGGGTTTTCACAGGATCAGGAACACGCTAAGGTTGGGTTGGGATGGTACTGACCCATCTTTACATGAGATGCGTTGAGATATGGTTGGTAGTGGAGTTTGTAATTTTGAAATTTTAAATTTCTAGTTCAATATTTAATGTGGTGAAAATTCAGGATAACGCCCAAAAAGGATCACGTTCAATGATAATGTAAGGCTGTAGGGCTATTGGAATTTCCAGAGGTTATTAGTTTTAATACACATTTTTCAAATAGTATACAGAATTTTATTGAATTTGGTAGTAGGATTAGTAAAATTAAGACTAGAAATGGAAAAAGTTTAAAACTTTGTAGATGTATCTCAAGGACTGAAATTGAAAATGGGACTAGACATTCAAGTGAAACCTGGATTAAAATTAGGACTAAAAGCAGTAAGACTAGATTTTAAAATGGAACTTGAAATGCGTTTTAAAAGAAGTACAGAAATAGAACGAGGAATGGAACTGGAAATAGAAGATAGTGGGTGATTAATGGAACCAGAGATAAGACTGGGACCAGGATTAAAAAATATACCAGAAATGTCAGAAAAATTAGGATTAGAAATACGATCGATAATACATTTAAGGATAAATAAAACTTAATACAGTGATTCAAAGATTTAGTTGAGGACCGGGACCAAAAATACGGCTAGGAACAGGATTAGGAATAGATTGACAGATGGAACTAGGAACGGGACTAGAAATAGACTTCAAAATAGAGCAAAAGTAGAGCTAGAAATGAAATTAGGTTTAGATAGATTTAGCAGTTACAGAAAGGATAGGATTGAAATCTAATAAGTATCCTTTTTTAACTTAACTTAAAATTGGGACTAGGATTGGGCCCATAGGCCATAGGGTCATAACCAAGATTAAACCTAGAACTTAAAGGAAGACTTGAAATGGAACTGGATTTAGAACTAATTGTAAGATTCGATGAGACTAAAAGTGGAACTGAAAGTAAGACTAGAATTTGAATTAGAAATAGAATATAGAACTATTGCAAAAAGAAGGACTAAATTAAAAGTCGGAAATAAAATATAACCAGTTCTGAACTTATAACTTAAAATATTACAAGAAGTAGAAATGGATTTAGATTAGAACTAAGCATAAAAATGGGAGTGGGACTGAAAGTGAAAATAATTATTTAACTAAATATAAAACATTAATATTGCCAACATTAGAACTGGGATCAGGAATATAGACATATTATGAATTGAAGTAGAAATGGAATTAGGACTAGATTTGATCTGAGTTTATGACTAAAATAGAACTAAGGACCAAACTAAAATTGGTACTGGAACAAAGAGTAAAGACAGAACTTAAAATAAAATATTAATGTTAGAAGAAATAGGACTAGAACCAGAGCTAGAAGGCTCTGGAGAGCTAGGACATTAATAGGACTAGATATAATAATAGAATCTTTGTGAGAATTAGAATACGAAATAGGACTAGAAATGGATCAAAAAGTGAAAATAGGAACAGTATTCGAAATGGAACTACAAATAGGACTTTTATAGAATTTGCAATAAGTCTAGAAAAATGTCAAAAATAGGTTTAAAATTGGGAAAATATGTATAGGACTAGAGATAAAAGTAAGATGAGGATTGTATACAGGACAAGAAATTGAATTGGGGTTCAAACCCAGAATGGAACTAAAAGTAAAAGTAAATAGGTCCGGAAATAAAACAAGGAATGGAATCAGAAATAGAATTGAAATGGAATAGGACAAAAACTATAAATAAATGCAGATCTAGGATACAGAAATAGGACAAGAACCTGCATTAGGAATAAGAAATTTCATCTCAACTTTAATCTAATAACATTAATTGAAATGGAACTACAAATAAGATATTAATAGGACATGTAAAACTAAAAAGAGAACTTAAAATGGAACTGGATATAGGACTATAGATAGAATTACACAGAATTAACGGGGTATCAAAAATAAATTATTAGGAGCACCAGTTAAAAATATGACATCAGGGTTAGAACTACGACTTTAAATAGGAATTTAACCAGAAATAAAACTGAGAGGACTACGACAGGAAATAGTACCAAAAAATGTAACTAAAATGAGAATAAAAGTAAATATAGAACATTGATAAGAACAGGAATAGATCTAGGATAAGGCTAGTAATAAAACCAGAAATGGGACTAAAAATAGAATCCAGATTTGCAAATAAATAGGACTAAAAATAGAACTACAAAAGGACTGAAAATACGACTGGAACTAAAACTACTTCTCAAGAAATCCCAGGACCTATAAAATTATTAGCCAAGTTAAATATCATTCAGAAACCCTTTCAAAAGACATTCGAACATTTTACAACCTCAAAAAGTAAATCAATCGATATTTAAGATTCCGCTTGTGGAACAAGACCAATACAGCATTAGCAGTTCATGATGTCGAATGGGTGAAAAACCAATAATCCTTCGAATCGTTAAAGTGCATCCATACATCTCCCTCTCCTGCCAGCATGGTGCTATGTCGAACGACTCCACGAGCAGCAAAAGAAGAAGAAGACGACGACGATGAGGAGGAAAAAAGGAACGACCAGCAAGTAAAAGTCGACTGCATTGGAATCGTACCTACTTTATCGATAGTCGAGTGCGAACGCGATACCTCAGCCAGGACTATGAGCATAACCTCAATCTCAAGGGAGCGCCGTTTCTTCGGCAGGATCCATTGCACTGCATGCCACGTCCTGGTTTCCAGAGGTTCCGTTGCAGTTCGAGCAGCTTAAAACCCAGGATAGTTACTCGCCGAGCACCTTTTTACGATTTAAGTGCATCGTTTTTCACAATTCGAGCGTCATTATCGTCGCTGAAGAAGGACCTTCGCATAGGAATCCTGGGGAGAAAGTGAGCGAAGGAGTGAGAGGTTCATGGGGCTCTTTTTGGTGCGTTGGCTGTTTATGTGGCATTTTATTTTATTTCGGAAAACAATCTAATATATCTATCAACGCGAATGGAATTTTATTTCGTTCGCGATGCATAAAGTTTCTTTCAAGTTCTCATATTCTGAGAGAGTTTCCTCGGCCAGGAATGCTGGATAATAAATATTTTATTGTTTTTCTGCGCGTGCACTATTGCGTGATGGCTGGAAGTATTAAAAATATGTTTGAAATTTGCTGTTTCGTATCACCGAATATTTTAGATACACGGTGTTCTCGAATGTTCCGGAATCTTTCCTTTCTGAAGAAAGATGAAAGTTGATATCGGAAAATTTTCAAAAAGTTTTTTTGGTAATATCCTTAGTCTCTTTTTTAATAATTTAATTTTTAATAAGCATAGGGATAGGAATTTCTTAATAATGATTACCTCAACATTTCAAAAAATTGTTTGGAATAATTTTAACATTCTATTGCATTACAACTTTTATTTTATCATCCAAACTGGACTATAAACTGCTGGACTAATGTGACGCAATGTTTCGCTGTTTATGATAGATTTATAGGCCATGATGGATTTAATTTCCGAACGCTCCCAGTATATCAAAATGTATAATAAATTCGAAATGTAAATAATAAAGCAGAGGACCGACCGACTTGAATGATGGCAATATAAAAGCGCGTTTATGCATTTTCCCCTATTCCACTATATTGTTAGTGCACAGAGGGCGCCGGCGTTCGCATCCGGTAAAGGTGGACGAGCAGGCAACCGGATATTCGTTCATTGGTCAAAACACGACGGTCGCCTGACAATAATGTCAGGAATATTATTACTTTTAAGAGCAACATGGGCTACCATTTTCCGAATTGCCATCAGGAGCGAAAGAGGTGCTATTCGAGATGTTGGAAAAGATGGAAATTTATGGGCTGACTAACCAATCGATAGGTGGGTGAGTGGTCTGGATGATTTCGGTTCTACTGCTTGAATTTTTTCATCGTCTTCAAGGTATTTATTGCTACTTGGATAGTCTGCGAGTCTGCGAGCCTCGAGGTGCATCGTAATATCGCATTTATTGCTGCATATAATACGTTTAATAAATCACTAATGCTTGTTTCATAACAGCCATAAAATGCAGCATCCACTCAAAGCCATTATAATAAGTTCCATTTTTGTCAGTTTTATGCGCTGAGTGCCCTGTATTTTTATAATGTTGTTTGAAATGGGAGGAAAATTAAAGTGGAAACTTTTTCTTTATATTTTTTTAAGTTAGTTTACATCAGTTTTTTTGCAACATAATCTCATTTCAGTTTTTTTAAGAATAAAATCTTAGAAATCCAATAGATAGACATTTCCTTTATAGGATATCCAAAATCTAAACATTAGAGTTTGTAGGATTACCTAATCCTTTATGTCCTATCGCGGAATTGGAAGACCAATTCCAATAATTCAAACTTTATTTAATAGATAATTTAATGTATTTTCGAGTGGCGTTTAGACATTTGCAAAATTTCATCTAGAAATGCTATTGGTATTGTCGTCAATTTAGCATAAAATGTTCATTTTTAACACTCCTTTTCGTATTCAAATGTTGTCTATTTTCTGATAACTGCATCTCTGTAACTGGAGGACTTATAAAAATGATTCAGACATCATTTTATTGCAAATTTAATGTACTTTCAAATGCAAAATAGAGATTTACAAAATTCCACCTAAAAATGCTATTGGTATTGTCGTCAATTTAATTAGATATAATGATCAGGATTACTTAATCCTTTAGGTATTATATCGTAACTGGAAGACCAATTCTAATAATTCAAACCTTTGTTAATAGAAAATTTAATGTACTTTCGATTGGCGTTTAGACATTTGCAAAATTCCATCTAGAAATCCTATTGGTATTGTCGTCAATTTAGCCTAAAACTTAATTTTTTAACATTCGTTATCCTATTAAATGTTGCCTATTTTCTGATAACAGTTTCTTCGTAACGGGAGGGCTTATAAAAATAATTCAGACAGCATTTTATTGCAAATTTAATATTCTTTCAAACGCGCTTTAGAGATTTGCAAAATTCCACCGAGAAATGCTATTGGTATTGTCGTCAATATAATTGGACATGGTGATCAGGATTACTTAATCCTTTATGTATTATTTCGGAACTGGAGATCCAATTCTAATAATTCAAACCTTGTTTTATAGGTAATTTAATGTACTTCCGAAATCCTATTGGTATTGTCGTCAATTCAGTCTGAAATTTAATTTTTTTAACATTCGTTTTCCTATTTAAATGTTGTCTATTTTCTGATTGTTGTTTCTTCGTTACTGGAAGACCTATAAAACTGATTCAGACACCATTTTATTGCAAATTTAATGTACTTTTAAATGCGATATAGAGATTTAGAATATTCCACCGAGAAATGCTATTGGTATTGTCGTCAATTTAATTTGACATAGTAATCAGACTTACTTAACACTTTACGTATTATATTGGAACTAGAAGACCAATTTTAATAATTAATAGATAATTTAATGTACTTTCGATTGGCGTTTAGACATTTGCAAAATTCCATTTAGAAATGCTATTGCTATTGTCGTCAATTTATCCTAAAATGTTCAATTTTTTCGTTTTCCTATTTAAATGTTGTCTATTTTTGATAACTATTTCTTCGTAACTGGAGGGCCTATAAAAATAATTCAGACACCATTTTATTGCAAATTTAATGTACTTTCATATCCGGTATTGAAATTAACAAAATTTCGCTTCAAGTTCTATAGTTTATAAAACTATTTCCTTCTACGTCACAATATTCCAACAAAAAATTCTGCAAATTTCCCCAACAGGAAATATCCGACAAACTGGAGCATCTCAAACAATTTCTAAAGTAGTTTTCCTCTCGCTTTATTTTCATTGCAAATCCTCGCCGACAAAAATAAACACCAAAAATGCACTTGCATAACTTCCCCAACAACAACATCAACAACGCATTGTGGTAGCACTGGCGCCCATAAAAGGGTAATAATTTTGTCATACGTAGGTTTTCGGGGGAGTGGGGGGGGGGAGGTAAACCGCTCTCGCTTTAATGATATATGGCTTTAATCCGCGCCCGTATAAATTAATGCAAAAATATTAAAATTGCGCGCCGACCGCCATTCGGGAATGCAATCACTGAACGCGCATAATGCGTTCGTATTAATGCCATGTGCATAAAATGTTTTTCGTTGTTTTATCCGTTTTTTATATTTTCGCTTTAATTTTATAGTGGATGCTGCACGCGCGTTCGCCGATGGCGGTGGCGGCGGCGGCGGCGGCAACAACAGCGCCGCAGAGAAACAGTAACTGCGCGCAAGGTAATGAATTTTCCGCTTTCTATTCTATTAAGGTTTGTTTAACATCCGGTCGTGTGCGCAATTCCAGCGCGATCATTTATATTTATGTCCTTGCACCGCGCGTTTATGTGTTGGCATTTCAGTTTTCCAATTGAACAAAATCGCTTTGCAACGTTTTAAGCTCTCTACCTTTCACATCTACATTCTCATTATCCTTGATTTTTTTTTTCAGTCTTCCTACTTGCTATTAGATGGCGCTCAGGGACACGACATCAGGTATACAGTTTTATCGCTATAGTAGAGTACAGTTTACAGGGTTGCCAGTCATGTCACTATTTGTCCTTGCAGGATACGCCATGTTGTTCGCTCTTTGTCTGGACTCGCCGGTTTCTTGCAACAATAAAGCCGGCATTGTCGTAATAAATGCGGCGTGTGGAGACAATGCACGATGATTTATTCGCGCAGTTCAAGATAAACTCGCCATTTGCAGAACGTTGCGAATGTGCGGTGCAGCTCTCGCTCGCTCCAATATGGCGCTTGTTTCTGTTTGCAATTTCAATTTGTGGTGCGTTCGCAGAACGTTTAATATGTAAATAATATGAATATATGTGGGCTGGATGTTTGCAGAATGCACAAACATGTCGTCATGGTAACCAGATATTCAGGATGGTTGAGGACCAACGGATGTCCTTCAATGTCCTTGAAAGTTGTTGAAAGTTTCAAGTTGTTTTTAACTATGCATTTTAGCTTCTGTTGGTTGATAGTCCTTAAAAATGTGAAGCAACATTTATTTCAGCGAGTTTATATAGTTTGAAATATGAAGATGATACCTTCAAAGGATAATATCCATGAAAAAAAAACAATATGGGCTTTAAAGAAGGAAAAAAGGATTTTTCTAAATTAACTTTAAAGAGTTTTCATTTGTGAAAATGTAAAGAATAATGTTAATGAAAATCATCTTAATTTAAACATTAAAACAGTGGTATTAAATAGGTCAAAAATTTTGCTTATTAATATTATTTTGAAAGGATAAAAGGAAGAAATCCTTACTGATATTAGTTTTAAATAAAGAGAATAATGAAATAACAGATTTCCTTGATTACATTATTATTCAATATCCTGTAAAATCCTTCAGAATTTCAAGTAGTTTATAACTTAAATTTTAGTGTTCAAAGGATTAAGAAGCCATCTTGAAAGGATAATATCAATAGAAAATATCAAAGCATCTAATTTTCATGTCAAAGTATAAAACAGCTTCTTTTATCTAGTAAAAAAGCGTTTATGTCCTTAAAACTTCATTTTATTAAAACAATATTAAAAAATTCTCTTAAATGGAAAGGATAAAACTTTCAAAAAGTACTAATCTTGGAAAATTGACATCAATAATCCTTTATAACCTCACAAAGAAAGCTCTCTACATTTTCAATTTCATCATCAATTTGACTGTCTGCAAAAATTCGCATATTAGATTGACATTGCGCGCGTCTTTCGACCGGATGTTTTCCAAAATAAATTCGCATCATAAAAAGCGCCCTCTGAACGGAAGTCTGGAGGCACACATAACAATAAAATATTTTATGAATTTCACCGTTGCAAAGCACCAACCGCCAGCAGCTTTACATTTTACACGTCTTCCTCCTCTTGGTCCTTTTGGTCCTTTTCGTCCTGCAGCGACATAAAGATGTATTAGGATAAAATGTATTCCAAGCAAGCTTTAAATTAACTTTCACGCATCAGACACACACACGGTCGGCCCAATAAAATGGATCGCCATGAAAATCCAAGATGGCCGCATCACGCCGCGTCCGATGACAAGCGAATAAAACAGGACGATATTAAAATCCATTTTCGACGCAATAAGCCGTCATTATTTCAATTCGCCGGCGCTATTTACGAGCGTAATGAAATTTGATACGTTTTCAAGTGGAAAAATGCCACGTGTCATTATCCTTTCGAGCGAGAATCGTCGACGATTCGCCGATGAAAAGAACTTGTTGAACCTGATAATTTATTATTAATTCGTCGTCGGGATGACGTTGTCTCGCACGGCGATTTGTGCGCTGCTTTTGTGACTCTTCGGTCGGATGTGAGTCCTTGCAGAAATGAAAGCGAAGGCGGTGGGAGCGTTTGAGTGCGCGAGCGGCATTCATCATTTAAAGCAATTTGCTTTTTTGCATTGCTTACAGCCATCGCGAGCGTTTTTCTTCATTGGCATGCGATGCCGTTGGCGGTGGTCCTGTCGCTGCCCCCGCGCCAGTTTTTCCAAGAAGTCGTCGTCGTATGTATAAAAATGCTTCGCGGCGGCGACACCAACGCGACGACGAAATATTCGCAATTTCATGTCGCAATGAATTATAGCTGTTTACACTTTATTCGACAGAAACATAAATCACAGGATACTCGCGATTGGGGGCGGCTGGCATTCGAGCTGTAAGTACATTCATTCGATTTGAATGCCGAATGAGTGTCTAATGCGAAAAGGATTCGATGGAAATGTTGCATAATCCTTGCTTCAATTTCGCTTTTTATCAACGATCAACTGATTGTTTTCATGTCAGAACAAATTTTAATTTATATCAGAAAAATCTGCTTTCTTTCTTGTCGTTTGTCTTAAGAAGTAATTTCGGCAAACATTTTTCCTTTTATCCTTCCAAAATATTGTTTTTAACCTCAAAATTATGCTTTGTTTAAATTATTGTTTCAAATTCTTATTAGATATTCTAAAAACCCAGGATATTTTTCAAAGATATTATCAATATGGTAACTTGTTCCTTTCAAATTATTAAGGACTCTGAATTCACATAATCAAAAATATATCATTAGAAACAACTTGAAATTCTGAAGGATTTTCATAGATATTTTGAACATTAAATCTCAAAATCTCACAAAAATCTATTATTTTCTTTCTGTCTGAAGAAATATTTTCAGTAAGCAATTCTATATTTTATCCTTTCAAAATGCTATATTTTGTTTAAATTATTGTTTTATATTCTTATATTCTGATTGGAAATTGTAAAAGGTGAGGCAGTTTTTAAAGATATTATCATTTCAAAATAGTTACTTGAAGTTTTCAAGTTTGGAATCCTATAGAATTTTGTTTTTTCAAATGTTCAATGAGTATCAAACAACATAATCTAAAATATATAATTAGTAACAACCTGAAAGACATTTTGATGATTAAGGAATTACAAAAATCTGTTAGCTTTTCCCTTTTCTATGTTAGGAACTAATGCCAGCAAAGACTAAAATTGAAAACATTGAAAGGATTAATTCAAAATGCTATTTATATGATTAAAATTTTATATCATTCAAACTGTATCATTGGCAATAATGTTTCATGATAACATCTTCATTTTTCAATTAAAGAATTTTTTGGAATATATATTGTTTCCCATTTCTAAGGACTATCAACCAACAAAACTAAAAAAATATGGTTAGAACCATCTTAAAAGTTCGATGGATTTTCCAGGATATTGAAAGATTATGTAATCAGAAAATCTGTTATTTTTTATAACCTTTAACTTAGAACTAATTCCTACAAATATTTTCTCCTTTTATCCTTTCAAAATTTCGTTTATATGCTTATTTAGTCCATTCAAACTAATGTTTCATATTTTGATTTTGGATGGTTTAGATAAATCCATGAACTTTTTCATTAGCATTATCCTTTCTGGATAGCATCTTCATCTTTTCAAATATATAACTATCTTGGAATATATACTGTTTAACAGTTTTCAGGACTATCAACAAAGAAAACATAAAAGATATGATTAGAGACAACTTAAAGTTCGAAGGATTTTCTAGGATATTGGATAATTAAGAAATCATAAAAATTTTCTTTTTTTTTAATAAATTTACTTCTGACCTTCGTTTGATCCTTTAAAAATGCTTTTTTTCAAAAAGAAATGATAATAAGACATTTTTCTCTTAAGTATATCCTCTGTTTTTCCAGGATAATTACTGAAAATGGAGTCATAGAAAAACAGTAAATTGAAAAGTATTAGATAGCCTTTTTGAAATTTATTATCCTTCTACATTTACTGCAACATTTATAACTTGTTTTCCTTCCAGGATAATTACCAGAAATAAGGACCTCATAACCTAGCAATAAATAGAAGAGCAAAAGTTATAAAAACAAGCAAATGCACGTTGAAATTGCAACACGTACGCCATCGCCCCATACAGGACGAACTTTCCTCCACGAGGAAGAAGAAGAAGAGGAAGAAAGGAAAGTCAAGAGAATCACTTTAATTGAACACACACTTGAAGACACTATCGGCGGTCCATATGCCGAGGCACGGACCTGTTAATACTACTTAAGGTACGAGCGGACACGTACCGACTAGGAATTAATTAAGTTAGCACCCAAATAAGGCGCAGGATAATGAAAGTCGCCCCATGGCTGGGGGTCAGGTCGCCTCCTTTCTTGACTTGCCTGCCACTTGGCCCTCGCCGTCGACGTGTCACTCGATGGCCTCAATGCTCCATTAGCCGAGCCTTCCAACTATTCGAGCATCATTCGTCCTTTTCAAAGGACAATCAACTTTGTACTCAAATCCATCATAAAATATAAATATAACTGATTTTATCACATAAAAAAATGATTATTTGGCCATCCAAAGATTGGATTTACTCGACATCTTTTTCTGAAAGGATAATTGAAGGATAACTCTTCAGTGACGTCTTGTGGAGGATACTGTATAGGGAGAAATGGGGCTATTCATGTCTACTCCCTAATTTACAAAGTTTCAGTCCGGGATTGGTGCAAATTCATTGGAAAACAATCGAATTTAATTTGGGTGTCGATTATTTGCCTAACTTCAGGCGCGCCGAGCAGAAAGGACCCTTCGACCAAATTGTGGTAAACATTCTTGTGATTTACGGGGATGCCTCATTGCGGTTTCGATTCGCCGAATTTCTCGTTTTATATTATTTTGTTTTTGTCGCATTTTTCGTATTTTTAACGAGCTCGAGGTTTTTAAGGATAATTCCAGGAAAGCTACTGTGGGATTTTTCAATTGAAACATTTTTCGAGGGGGATAATTCCACGTAATAAACAATTTGATCTCTATAGTCTTTAAGTCATGGTTTTTTACATTTGTCAGAAATTAATTTCATTTTTTTCTATATGATGATATTTTCTGATTTAAGGATAATTCCAGGAAAGATACTGAGATTTTGTAATTGTAACGATTTTCGAGTAGAATAATAATATTTGACATTACTCAAAAATGAAATTTATTCTCTGAGAGAATATTTTTTAGGAAAGTTTCTGGAAGGATATCTTAATTTTAATAAATTATTTAATCCATAAAATTCTTAAATCATGGTAATTGAAAATTCTCAAAAATGAAATTCATTTATTTGTGCTATATTTTTTGAATCAAGGATAATTTTTGGTAAAACTTTTGTTTTTTATTTGTTTATTAACTATTTGACAAAACAGTAATTTCACTTTTTTCTAGGGTAATATTTTCTTATTCAAGGATAATTATTAGTGAAACACTTGAAAGAAATTGAAAGTGACAATTGCCCAGATGAAACAGGACAATTTTTAATGAGTAATGCCTGACTCCATTATGTCCTTTACAACCGCCATTAGGATAACTACTTCATAATTTTGTTTTTGTTGCCCGGCACGAATGAAACAGCCGAAAGAAACATTATAAATGTTATGCATTAATAACAGTAACTGCCATCTCCAAAATGCAAATTGCACTCATTCGCCAGTGTGTTTTTCCGCCTCCGCCACCGGCGGCGCTGGTGTCTTCGGCTATATTACATAAATATCTTCCACTCCTCCACAGCGTGCACCAAACTACATCGAACTAATTCCCCACGTGAATTAATAACATCCACTAAGAAATTTCCCGAATTATCCTGTATATTGCCGCCCCCCGCATGAAAAAGTAATATTTGCTGCATGCAAACCGCTCACAACCGCCTGCTGTACTATCAAGTTGGCTGGACCCGGGGCCAAGTTTGGTCCACGGCATAAAACAGCCACTGCTGCCGCCCCCCGAATAGTTCGTGGCGGCAAGTTTCGAGTCGGCGGCGGCGAAGAGCTTGTTTAAGGTGGCGGCGAAATTAATGTCGCGTCGTTTATTATCAACGCCACATCGCAACAGAACCGCTATAATTAATATTCTTCTCTCGTGGGGCGGCGCGCATCAGTCAGCGGCGCTGCTGCCGCCTTCGGCTTTAATGGGCCTGAATGGATTCGGCTCCGAGGCAGGTCAGGCTTTTCTCATTCCCGGCCGTCGTGTTGTGTATGTTGCTGACGAATTAATGAAGAACGGCTGCCGCCCCCGACCGGACTCGGGGCGGCGGCGGCAGTAGCGGTGGTGGTGATCCTTTCGGATAATCTCGCCGGCGCACATTGCGCGCTGCAATTTCGGACAATAACAATGACAATGTTTGCTTTATTAATGTTGCATTGTTTTGCCATTCCATTGTCCTGCTGGAAATGCGGCCAAATTGTTCGAGTAATTGTTACATGTGCCCACTTTAAATTCTAGTTGAAAAAAATATATGATACTACAAAAGGATAAGAAAAATTATCTTTATGTACCTATTCAAAAAATTTAAGGTTATTTTTTTGAAAAGAGAATTTTAAGAAATGTTTGAACATTTTCTGACTGAATATTTAATGACCTTATAAATCGAAAAAGATTCTTCAATTTGTGAAAAGAAATTATTTACTTATTTTCGGAGAAAATCTGGCAAAAATTTCGTTTTATACCCTATTTTATTTATAACAATTAATAATTTATAAACAAACCCACAGAATAACTTGAAAATCTGGATATTTATTAATAATTATATAATAAACAAATGGTGAAAATTTGAAAACAATCGGACCGGCCGTTTTTGAGATATTAACAAAAGTATATTGAGATATTCAACGGTGTTTATCTGCCGCCCCCGGAAAGTTTTCCGTCTGCCGCCCTCGCTACAGTATCTTCGTTAAGATACCATTATATATTCAAAATTGGATGAAAATTAATGGAACGAATCTACCAGTTTTAGATATTTTTCCAATTTGCTTGCGATAAATTGCCGCCCCCAATCGTTTTTTGGATTTGCCGCCCCCAAAATCTGAATCTACGTCTATCTGTTAGTCTATGTGCCAAATTTGGTGAAAATCTGTCGAGCCGTTTTCGAGATATTAAATAAAATGTAAAGAGTAAACTGAATCGACCAAGCAAGTACTAAGGAAGTGCAATTTTATCCTTAGAAACACCAATGTAAATCAAATGGGAGCCGCCATCATGAATTTTTCGAGGGGATGTTTCCGGTTTGAATTCCCATGTAAATTTCCATAAGAGAGTTTTTCATCATAACTCGAAAACTACTGGGCCGATTTTTATGATTAAAAAAGCAAATGAAAGCACAACTCTTCATTTTTCGATCTATTTATTTAAATTTTTAAAATATTTCATAGAAAATTAGTAATACGAAAGTAGAAATGGTTTCAAACAAAATTGAATATCTTCGACATTAATTGAGATATCAGATTCGTTCTTGAAGATTTCGAAAATTAAAGAGTTGTACTTTCATAATATGGTATCTGACTTTAAAATTTTCATAAGAATTAATTGAATTTTAATAATGAAATAGATATTATATTTTCTAAAGTACTACTTTTGAAATTGAAAAATCGGACATTGTTTTTTTATAATATCGGGTAGATTTGAATTCTTTGGCAAACATACTAATTAAATAAATAATATTTTAAATTTTCCATAAAGAAATTACTCAGTTTAAATGTTTTAAAAAAATAATTTTGCTATTTTTCAAAAAAAACTTTGAAATAACTTTTGTTATAGTCGGGGCTAATAATTTTCGTCGTCGAATTCGTCGTAATATATATTTTTCTAGATCAATTTTTGAAAAACACCAACATCTATGAAATAAAAATTTCTTGTAATAGATATTTTCATTTCATTTTCAGATATTTTCCAGTATTTTTTGCTGGGAATTATTCAAGGAATAAATTTCTTTCCTTTACGTTGTTTTTCCAGGATAACAAAACTGTTAGATGTAAGGAAGAAAGGATAGAAAATGGTTTTAAAATAAAAGGGGATTAAAACTAATTGCACCGTTTTGCAACACGTGTGCACCCATTCCCAGAAATGTTATTGAATTGATGGCGGCTGGCCCCAGCGTACACGAAGTCGAAGCCTGCTTCCTGCAGGACTTTGATGGCCAGTCGAGGGAAAAATACTATTTTATTTGTTCTTAAAATAATGAGCGGCTGGGGACGGCGCACCACCAACCATAAATCTACGCGTGTGGATGCGGAAGCCAGTAGGAGCTGAAATAGAGCCGCCCCCCATCCAGGATCTGCCGGCAGGACGACAGGACTCCACCAGCTAGCAAGACGGACATTCTCGTTCCCAGCTTTAATCTTATATTGATGGATTTTCCTCGCTTACGGTGTTGCCTCCGTTATCCTTACCATTTCCTCGCTGCCGCCCCCGCAGCATCCTTGCACCTTCCACTTATTCCTTTTTCTCATTTGTCCTTTCATTACGTCCCACCAAAACGGGGATAAAGGTGTTATCCTTTCGGCAACTTTGTATTTTTATTTGTTTGGAATAAAATTGTTATCCTGCCTTTTAAGGACGAACGTCGTTTGTGACAAAGCCATGAAGCGAACGGGGGCGGGGGCTTAGAAGTTCATTTAAAACCCTGGCTGGAGAAGAAAAGCGCCCGGGTGGAAATCTCGAGGAATTAAAGAACAAGTGTTTATTGTGCTTTTCAACTCGGGGAGGAGATTTCGGAAGGATTCTTCGCGCTGGAGTTGGCCCGCGACCGGCTTAAAACAATATGTAAATGGTGTGCAATCGTCGCTCAACTATAAGTCGCCGTTGCCGCCCCCGAAGAAGCATATGAACTCGTCGACAATGCACCAGCGATGAAGAAGAAGAAGAAGTGGTCGAAGAAGCAAGACGCATATTTCTTACTATCCACGGTTTTGGTGATGGTGGTGGTTCGTGGTTGGTGGTGGTGTTGGAGGCGGTGGTATGGGTGGTGGCATGGTGATAAAAGAAAGTACGACGTGGTCGGGGGTGGCGCGAGTGATTAATTTACATTAACAAGTGGTGCCCATGCCCATCAGCGCTTTAAAGATTTAAAAGGACTAAAAGTTCGGAGACGGCGAAGACGGCGCTGATAGCGGCGATGGAGGCGGCCATGGAGGATTTCTTGACGCGACCGTTTTTAGAAAGAATACAAGATGTTAACTCAATTTTGGGATGGTTTTAATGAGGCTGTCTGAGGTTATTGCAATCACATCCTAATGTCGTCACTTCCTGTATATTAATCATGGCGTTCAATGTCCTCAAACGGTTTTTTTATCCTTGCAGGTGTGTGGGCTTATCTCGTTTTTAGGTTTTCTATTTTTGACCCCTTTTTTCTGGATAATATTTCAGGGTGATTTTTATAATAAATGTAAATCAACTTTTATTCTTGAAAATTTCCATTTGGAAATTTTCTTATAATGCAATTTTTTTAAGAATTTGTGACTTCAAATTTTCTGAATTGAGACATGTGTATTAGACCACCAGCATTTTCAGTATTACAGTAATTATATTCTAGTTGATAATTTCAAGAAATTCTACTCAAAATGGAAACATATTTGCATGTGTTAAAAAATTTGCATTGATTTCATTGATTTCACTGCATTGATTTAAAAATTTCTATGTGTTAAAAAAATTGCATTTATTTCAATATATTTTCGAGTTGACTAATGAATTTTCCTCATTGTCCTCATTTATATTTTGTCAATAAATTTTTAATTTTGGCAATGATAAGAAGAATTATATTTTTCCAGTATTGAGGCAAAACTTTATTTAAAAATTTTCAATTTGTATTTTCATTTTTAATTAGTTTTTTCTTAACAAATATTCTCGGTTAATCATTAAATTAATTTTAAAATTTGCTTTAAAATTTATCTAATAACAATTTTTTGATAGTAAGGAAATCATTAAATTTTATTGTAATTGTGCATGTAATATATTAACTTTTTAAAATATTTATGTTGAATTATCAATGTTTTATGAAAATTTTTATAGAAATCAGTTTGTAAATATCATTTTCCTTTAAATTCCCAGTGCCTTACATTCAATTTTGAAAAAATGATATTATTAATTGCTTCAACTCATTCTCAAAATTTATATTTGAGAAGTACATCAATTCTAATGAATCTTTCAGTTGGATTATTATTTTCTTTATGAGTTTATAAAAGTTATTCCCAATAACAGTATCAAGGATAATTTCTTAA
The DNA here is from genome assembly GCA_030264555.1 of Aleochara sp. GC000083. Lineage (NCBI taxonomy): Eukaryota > Metazoa > Arthropoda > Insecta > Coleoptera > Staphylinidae > Aleochara > Aleochara sp. GC000083. The sequence continues at coordinate 20,450 of JARJDZ010010870.1, forward strand.
TCTCATTATCTGTAAATGAAAATTGCAAATAAGTAATTAAAATTATATATTTCCAAGATGTATTACTATATTTTTTTTAAATTTTCATTAATTTTTATAACAGCCAACTAAATTAATGCTTCAGAATAAATAACTTTTTCATAAATTAAATTTCCTATTATTTTTGTTTTTCTTTAGAAATAAGTTTAACTAAAAATTTCTTCAGTTGCAAAACCTATTATAGAGTCCATTAGTGATATTATAATTAAAATTTAACTAAATTTAAGAACAATGATACAAAATGATAATTTGTTATAAATTTCAAGGATCAGTTTAATTTCAACATTAATCCTTGAAAATTTCCCTTTAAAATGTTCCCATATAATAAACTCTGGAATTAAATAATCAAAATACGGTTCAATGCACTCCAATGACAATAATAAACAAATACGACAATTCCATGGCAGGCTGCTAATAAAAAAACATAATTTCAACATGTCACGTGTCCTGAATACGTAATGTAATAATAATATGTGTGTAACGTTCACCTCCTAGATTACGAGCGCGAGAATAGGAGCAGTGAAAATGTTAAAAATGTAAAATGTACGTGCTCCTCATATTCGCACATTGTATAACATTGTGTTGAACGGCGTGTGCGCGCGTGGGGGCGGTTCGCGATAATAAAAGCAAAAATTGTGTGACACCACATGCGATTCAATTTGCCATAATTCTCCTCATCCTCATGCAAGGCGAACATTTCGCGCTAAATAGTTATTGGCGTCACTTCCGACTGATTTATCATTGCAAGGATAATATTTTGCTTATTAAATTTACTCATCTAAGAAATTAATAAAAAGTAAATTTCCAAACTAGTTTCGGAATAATTTTTATCTTTCTAGAGCGTATAATGTTGCAATTCTTTGCGTGTTTTTAATGGCAATAATTGAATATTATTCACTTGTCAAATCAGTGACGTACATTTTTCTACAAGTGGAAAAAATTAATACCGCTTTTTTTCTACAAGTGGAGAAATTAATGACATCTCAGAAAATAAAGTGCTATTGTTACTAAGGTATCAGGATTTTAAGGTTTGGCAAACATAAAAATAATGTGCCAGCTCAAACGAAATTCTGACGATTTAATTTTGACATTTGAAATGACATATCAAAAATTGTGGAAGTAATTTTGGATTTTGTTGCTTCTTGGAACATTGTATCAACTTTTCTC